>JAOTAV010039561.1:0-18307 GCA_026546445.1 Cyclargus thomasi
GGTTGGTCGACTGGTTGGTCGACTGGTTGGTCGACTGGTTGGTCGACTGGTTGGTCGACTGGTTGGTCGACTGGTTGTTCGACTGGTTGGTCGACTGGTTGGTTGACTGGTTGGTCGACTGATTGGTCGACTGGTTGGTCAACTGGTTAGTCGACTGGTTATTCGACTGGTTGGTAGACTGGTTGGTTGACTGGTCGGTCAACTGATTTGCGACTGGTTGTTGGACTAGTTGATCGACTGGTGGTCTAGATTAAAAAATATATATCTACATTCTAAAAAGTCGAATAGCTTTGATAAAATTGTTACTTCATGGAAAAATTAGTAGCAACAAAAGTTACAAAACAAATTGATCCTTTCTAATTGCCTATTTGGTTTTTATAACGTTGTGGAAATCATACCACGAATGACCTCTTAAACTATTATAATACATAAACTAATACTCCGTAAACCCCAGAAAGTTATTAATTAAGTAATCACAGCAGTGTCAGCCCTACCAGCTAACTGGGCAGAGACCAGGTTACGGTGGTCGAGGGTACAATAGAGGGCGCTACAATGCCCATCGCTCAGACATGGTGCGTTTCAATAAATATGTAGGCCGACTGAAAAATACATTAGGAATAGGAAGAAATATTATAATACAAGTTGTTTCCATCGACTACTTCAGCGTGAAACTTTATACATTATTCCGTTTTTACAACACTTCTGCTTTCTGCTCAGCTCCTATTTATTGTAGCCTGATGTTATAATTATAGCCTATAATAGCCTTCCTCGATAAATGGACTAACCAACAGAAAAATATTTCTTTAATTCCAGCCAGCAGTTTCTGAGATTATCGAGTTCAAACAAACAAACTCTTTACTTTATATAATTATTAGTATATAGATATATTGTTTCACGATGTACAAAATGGGAAATTGATTGAGATTTGAGACACAAATTGCGGATCAAATGTGTTGGTAATGTGACCAAGTAAGTCAAATCATGACTTTCATGGAATTGACATATTCCGGCAAAATCAACAGGCTTTGTATTAATTCCTTCGGTGGTAAAATCCGAAGAATCCCTTTATGAGGGTATAGGGAATGGCAATAGGGATAGGGGGATTAGGAAAGTTGGGCCACCGGTAAACTCACTGAACGAAACACAGCACAATGCCGTTTCACGCCAGTTTTCTGTGGGGCCGTGGTATCACTCCGGTCGAGCCCATTCGTGCCGAAGTATGGCTCTCCAACGTCAAAGAAAAGGTATAAGAAAAGTAATATTTTGAAGCATTACTTAATGTGTAAAAAAAATCCCTTTAAACAATTCTTTATGGAGTTAGCAGCGCTGAAAGCGAAAAAATGTTTTATGATTTGTATAGTTATATAAATAACAAAAAAAAAACGCTTGAGCGCTGCTACTTTCACAGTAAACTTTATATAGGATACTTATACACATCCATAAATTTTATCACTTACTTTTGTTACCCTGTAGAACACCCTGTTTAATATTCAACATACATGGTGCGACCATATAACATCCCATCCAGAACATTTACACTCCACCCTATAATAAAATACCATGCAACACTATGAATACAAAGTTACATACAATCAATATTATACACGTGCGTTATAAACTTCAGAATCAACAATAAGTAGATATAAATTATTGTTTGTCCTAAGCTATAAATATTGTATAACTTACGAGACCGTCATTTATTTTACTAAGGTCCTATAAATAAGATAGATTAAAAGAAAACATTTTGAAAATCGGTTAACAAACGGCGGAGCTACGGTTGAACATACATAAAAATATATATATCCACAACCGAACATATAACCTCCTCGTTTTTGGAAGTCGGTTTAAATTACTTAAGAATGTGCTGCAATAAAAATGTACTATTCTAGAACAGAGTCTAGATTTGTTATAAATCACATTTTTGAGTTTATTCGTAACATACATACAAAAATACAATCTTTATTAATACTGTGGAAGACTATAGATTTTCCATGTAGTAATAAAGAACTTTAGATTTTGTTGGTCTCGCATCGCCATTTCATACCAACACTTAACTGAACTGAGTGACAAGTGCGAGATTTTATTTGACATTCGACAGTGAACGCGTTTACTAGGATTTTTATATGGAATTTTTACATGTGACCCTGAGCATCGCTAGGTGGCGCTGTACAAATATCATATAAAATCCTATATAAACGCGAAACGCTTTTACGATCGAATGTCAAAAAAAACTCGTACCCAGCACTCAGAACTCACAATGGCCATTCCGAAACTATTCGCTTTTGTATGTAAATAAGTAGATTTTCCTTTAAAATGATATCTCGGAAATGTCGCCAAGAATATAGGCGATCCCGAGTTATAGATTGTTTCATTATTCATATTCTCTCTTAGATGAGATTCTATTTCGGAACAGAGGCCTTAGCCAAGACGTTTTCTGTATCTTTGTAGAATCGTCGATCAGAGTGAATGGAATTTTGGAATGTGATTGGCGAATCTGTAAAGACGCGAGAAATAAAACATCGTGTCTAAGCCCACTGGCTTACATTTGCTCAGTTTGATAACATGCCTATGCAAAATCTTAGTTCTCTTATTCTGGCTTACTGTATGTTGCAAACATTCAGATCGGTTGAGAAGTTTTAGCATTAGAACGATGACAAACAAATACAAAATACAGTGCTTATAAAATTAACGGCTTAGGTATAACGATATTTCTGTGAATTAATCGTTAATAACCATTGTTAAGAATGCTAAGCAACTTTTCACATTATCCGATCCGATACCGATGTCGGGCGCCGATAGCCGACATCCGATAGTCATTTGCAATCCGATCGGGCCGGATAATGTGAAAGACAGGCACATATGTCATACATTTAATTTTCTCCGATATCGGATCTGATAATGTTAAAGCTATATTTCGTGAGTCGTCCTTCTATGTGTATTTCGCCGATCATAGGAATTGTACTGAATGTTTGCAATCACTTTTGTTTGACTATCATTCGTCAAATTGGTACAAATCATATGAAATTTAGTCTCACACTATTGATAAAGAGGAAACATTCGTATTTTTATGTCTCTGTATGTTTGTTACGAATAAAGTCAAAAAGAATCGATCTGTTTTCAAAAATTATTTCACCGTTAGATTTTTACATTTTTACAAGAGTGACGTACGTTATAATATCTAGAAAAACGGCTTGGTGCGAGTTGGACACACGGTACGATGGGTTCCGTAGGTATTAACTGACTTGAAATATAGGATATTTTTATACCGATGTTAAATGCTTTAGGGAAACAAATCATTTCCACTCAGGAAAAGCCGCAGGTGATACTAGTATTTTATGTGAGCGTCTGAGTTAGTTGTCTGAAGAAAGGTAGAAAAAAGGTAATTTACGACCAGGATCTAAGACAACTCGACGGAATACGAGGATTCTTCCTTTATTCAATCTTCGAATTGGAAATTTACTTCTTAAATCATTTATTTAATTCTATATATCATACTGCGTGCTTGTTTTATATTGATAATTGTAATGAATTATTATTTGATAAATTTATAAGGTGACTCTAAAATTATATTTTCTTTTTCAGGTATGTATTCATAATACTTTGGACCCTTAACAAAATTAATTTACATGAGATGATGCAACAAAAGCGGTAAGTTAGTGTTTAGATAGTATAGGCTAATATTATTATAGTCTACATACGTCACACCTAAGGGGGGAGGGGGTAGACAAAGTGTGACATGGTGTACCAGGGAGGGTCCTTACACTGTTAAAAATTTCCATAGTAAATTTACTAAATTTGTGTAGGAAGTTTTTACGCACGACATTTTTAGAAAGTGAAACTCAGTCATGCAATTTTACTACACAAATTATTACAGAATATTTGTAAAAATGCTACCTACTTCGTATTTGAGCTATTACAAAATGTAATATTACAACAAATACGTGTTTAAATTCCAATACAATACAAGATTGTGTAATTTTAGGATGCATTTATGTAGTAAAATTGTAGTAAATTTACAAAAATTTTTTACAGTGTATAATATCTTATCAGAAATCAGATTCTGTATATTTGAAAAAAAGATTACATATTTTTATATTTTATCCTTCTAAACGATGATTGTGATTTGTCACCAGGTATATTTGCGGGGCAGACACCGTGGTTCGATGGTTTGGCGAAGAGCCTGGGCTATGAGAGCGTGTACCACTATGCCGTCATCATCGATGCCGGCTCCTCGGGCTCCAGGGTACTCGCATACAAGTTCAGGGTTCCCTTCACTGGTGAGCTTAAATTATTCCATACTAATATTGTAATTGGGAAAATATTTTTGTTGATATATTTGTTGGTCTTTGCTTCACCCCTAAACGTAGCAACGAATTTACTTGATTTTTTCATAGATTTAGTTGAAAGGAAGAAGATTAACATAGGCCTCTTTTGGTTGTGGAAAGACTGTGTGTGTTTCTAAAAAAGCTTGCAAAAAACATATTTTTGCAACACGCTTTCAAACACGCGTTGCTAGAGGCGCTGTAAAATTTCGCCACATTAAAAAATTACGTAGTGGGTATCGTATACAGTATCGAGAAATACTATTCAAATAAACTCAAACCCATGGTAGAGCTTCTGGCTTAGCCCACTGGAATAAGAACATTTAGGGCCTGTTCACATCTTCCTGATAAGTGCCGTACAGGCTACCTTATTTGGCAAATTTTCTATGCATCATCTGTCAGATAAGTTGTGGATAGACTATACGGCACCTATCAGTAAGCGGTGAACAGACCCTGTGGCTTATCCCATCGTAGCTTTTAATTGGAAAAAGATAATATCCCATCATCAGTCACCTGATATCCTTTCCGTATACCAAGATTCAATAATTCTGTTTGGTTTGTTATAAGAACAAACATTCAAACAAAGGAACACACATAAATTTTAATTATAAGTGTACACAGTATCCATATTTTGCAGAACTAGGCGGTAGTTCTGATAATTTATATAAGAACATCCCAAATCCGAAAACTTTCGAGTTTTAACTGTTAATAGTGTTAATAATGTACATAACAACTCTTTTTTCGTATTAAACCGAAATTACAAAAGTCTGACTGCTACTGCATGCTATTGTGCACATATATACATAATGTAGACTAATTAAAATAAATTAGGTATGTATGAAAGAAAAATATTTATTTTTTTCAGTATTCGGCCAAACCAATTTAGACTTGGAAGAGGAATACTTTGAGGAGTCGAAGCCGGGTCTGTCTTCGTATGTTGACGATCCAGAAAAGGTAATTACTAGGTTTAAACGATAAATCCAACCAAGTACATATTATGCAGCACTATAAAAAACTATTTTGTAGTTCCTGAACAATAAAGTTAATAATATAATATCAATATTTTAGAAAGACGTTCAGAGTATAATAATATACGTTATATTTTTACTTGCTTAGGGTTACCATATTTCAGGATTTGGCCTGAGATCTCAAGATTGCGACAAGACTTAGCAAATCTCAGGAAATTTTAGGATTTTTTAATTGACAACAAAATACAGCACATTTTGAAGATAATAAGATTGTAAAAACGGGAATAAAATGTCTTTCAAATGGTTTGGTCAAAAATGTTAAACTGCAAAAATATCTCAGAATTTTTTGTTGGAAATCAGGCCTTATCTCCGGACTTTTGATTTTTTCATCTGGAAACCTCGTACACTTGATTAAAAGTTAAATATACCTAGCAAGCCGGGCCTGATTAGTCCTTAGGCTAATTATTAGGCTGCAACCTAGGGCGCGAGGGTCGGGACGGGGTGCTAAAATCGTGTCTTAGCATGCACTGTTAATCTAGTGAATAGAAAAAAGTTTAATTCGATTATTTTTTTTATAAAATAAGGGGGCAAATGAGCAAACGGGTTACCTGATGGAAAGCAATTACCGAGACTCTAGCAACATCAGAAGAGTTGCAGGTGCGTTGCCGGCCTTTTAAAAGGGAAAACGCTCTCTTCTTGAAAGTTTGCAGGTCGATTGATTAGCCTAGGGCGGTCAGAACACCTGACCCTGCAGTAGCAAGTACCATGGTACCATCGAATAAATAGATTATTCGGGTTATATCAATTCAATGATAATCGTCACTTCACGACTTAGCTTGAAATAACACGACCAAATTACGTAGGTCCAACATCTGCCTATGAATCGACTTGTCTGAGAGTACAATAGTACAGGCGTGTTGTTGATAAATATCAAGGAGTATTTACAATGTGATTAGTTAGCATAACAAACCATTTAATAAAACGTAATCATTCAACATTTACGATAAAATGATAGCTCCAAGTTATCAAGATCGGATAAAAAATAAAAGCCATCCAGCTGTGAGCTCATAGAAGTTAATTATAACAAATTAACTGATAAGAAATCCTAATTAATAGAAGATAAGGAAAAAATCTCTATCAATGAAAGGTTACAAATAGTTTAAAGTTAAAGTTTACCTACTAGAAATAGTCATATTAATGATGAAAACATTGTCAAAATAGAACCTAAGATTGTTTAGTAACATTTTATCTCGAAAAAAGTAAGCAAGATGCGCTTGACCGCATTTTTGTTGTCAAACATTTTAGTGCTAGCAGCAAATTACGTAACCGCCCTGCCTTTCGCTACGTAACAACTCTACAGTTTTGTTAAAAAGTACGTTAAAAATGTATCTTTTAGGGCGCTGACACAATAGTGCAACTAATAAAGAAGGCGGAGTTTTTGATCCCGCGCGAGAAGCGTCGCGCGACGCCGCTAGTCGTGCGAGCAACTGCCGGCTTGCGACTGCTGCCGTCGGCGAAGGCGCAGGAACTAATTGACCAAGTGTCGTTATCTATATCTAAGTGAGTAATTAATTATCATTGGTAAGGTTGTACCGTGGAAAAAATTGAAACAGCGCCAGTTGACGGACCTACGACATTTGGTCAGAATATGTCAATTACATGTAAGTTGTGATCAGTTGGCTGTGTTTGACATAACGCGTCAAATTTACTTAGCGCATTTTGGCTCTGTTTCAGCTTCCCTGATTGTACAATGTCGTATCCGCAAAATTTTTTTAGTTGCGACATCGCATCGCATTTTTGTGTGACCTTGTATTTGCGTTACAAAACCGTCAATGTTGATACGCCTCGCCCTTACAAACCCTTACATAAAACGAGTTTTCTTGTGTCTTATAGAATAGAACAGAATTTATTTCCAAGAAATTTGTTACAAGGTATGGGGATTGTATGGAGAAGCATGTCTAGGCCGCTTGGCTCATACAAAAGGCGAGCCCTGCTACTTTCATAATAAACTATATAACGTATAGTTAACGTATATACGAGTACGAACCCATAAGTATTATCACTTTCACCATGTACGTAATCGTAAAATCAATCTCTTAAATTTTTGCGTATGTATTCGCAGGTTGGGCTACGATGTCGGCACGAACGGCGTGGAGATCATGGAGGGGTCGGATGAGGGCATCTTCATCTGGTACACTGTCAACTTGTTGCACAGTAAGTTGTCCATTAAAAATAGGTTCAGTGGTTTGGGTGTGAAGAGGCGAGAGACGGACCGCTACACTACACTATACATACACTATAAATTTTCAAATGGCTTACGGCCTTTAACTGCCTACAAATCAATTTTTCCGATGGTACTATGGGTGAAATTGAAACAGACCTACGTCATCTGCTCGGTGCTTACATGTAAGTCGTGGTCGGTCGGCTGGGTTTGATATCACGCGACCAACTTACTTCGATGTGCAGTCTGACTCCGTATCAATTTCCTTTATAGACAATGGGTATAAAAGGTTTTTTGTGTCTTCCCTTAGACCTTCTGGCGGGCGAGACGATGGCGGCGCTGGACCTCGGCGGCGGTTCGACTCAAATCACATACCGAATCCCCGACGATGACGAGTCCTTCCCCCCCACCGACCGCTTCGTCGTGCCCGCTGGGAACAACATCACGCTGTATACGCACAGGTAAGTAATTCGACGCACGAACGCGCAGTAATTCGACAGCTACCTATTCGCTGGGTGCGGAGTATATAGAGGGGGAACGATTAATCGATCACAGCGCGCATGGTGACAAAATAAGATACAATCGTCGGCTGGGGGGCTTTGATAGCCAATGGTGTTCTTGGCGGCATTGTCACTTGTCAGTACCAAAATTTACGTATTATTTTAATAAAGATAAATAAAATTGTAATTCGAAGTCTGCTGTGTCGTTAATATAGAATATGCGTATAAAACAAATTTTATTGATGCAAATTATTATGATAGTGGGCTAAAAGATATATAGAATGACAAAAAATCTCAGATTTCTGTTGAGAAATGGATTAGGTATTAGCGATTTTTTCTACCCATCTCTTTCTTAAAGCGTAATTTGGTATAAACATTGTATGCAGCTGTCTGACGTTACAGTCAATATCGGATCTCTCTTTCTAACTGATTATTTTAAAGGCTTAGAACTTTGTTATTTTCAATTTTAACAAAAAACTAATTGGACAATAACGTATTTTAATAGCGATATAAAAAAAAATAAATAAAAAATCATGCATACTCCCTATTTAAAAAAAAATGCCAAAACTAATTTTTTGTTTGTGGACACGTCTTGACATTTGACATTTCATTGTCCGCCCGTTGTTGCCGACATATTTTTACACAGTGCACCCAGCGAATAGGCTAGTCGACAATTTTTTTTATTATTATTAGTTATAAAAGACGTCCCAAAAATAGAATTACTGGTGAAAGAATGACGCCGATAGCTTAAATTGTCTTAAGGCAAAGGCAAAGGCAATTTCAAGATCATATAAAATTGACCTTCCCAAAACTGTCCATACAAAACGATACCTAGTTATGACGTCACTTCTAGGTATGCGCCGCGGGAAGACTCTGTTCGATAAGTATGTTAAATATTACTTTTATATTATAGTCAAAAAAAAATTAGCGAATTTTTGACCTTGTCGACACCCCTATTGTCTTTTTAGTATTTACTTCTATTCATCATCACGCTGAACACTACGCGCGTTTTACATACGCTGTCTACCATTTTCATAGAAGACTAGCTGTTGCCCGGGATTCCGCACGCGTGGCAAATTTCTCCAGATTTTTGTTGCTACAGACCTCATGGAGCCCGAGACCTTTCCAACGAATGCAAACCCGTGAAAATAGGTCCCTGCGTTCTAGAGTTATATCGTCAGGAAGGAAAACCCGATTTTTTTTATATAATAGATTGTCAGACATATGACACGATTTTTATATTTCCAGTTACCTCCGTCTCGGTCTGCTGGCGGCGCGTCACGGCGTGTTGAAGCTCGAGGCGGGTGGCAGCGACAGTACCACGCTGACTTCGGTCTGCGTCGACCCCATTATTAAAGATGAGAAGTGGACTTATGCCAACGTTGTCTACACTATTAGGTGAGAGAAAATGCACAAGTCGACAAAAAAGTTATCTTTTTGTTTTTTTGTTCGCATTAATCTGCGGAACTAATGGACGGATTTGAATGAAACTTTTTTGATATATAGCTATTAAGCCACATACAAGATACTTTTTATCCCGGGAATATGTGCGGTATATGAATTTTGGCGCACAACTTGTGGGCAAAAACTAGTTTATACATAAATAAGAATTATTGTTCAGTTCTGAGTATTTCTTCTAATAATGTTGCCATTAAGTATTTTGTTAATTTAAAAAAAAATTGTAATATTTTATTGCAACACTCTTACCTGCTATCCAAATATATATAAGTCAAAGGTGATTGACTGGCTGATTGTGCGTACCTAGGCAAGAGGTTTATATTTTTGACTAGCTTAGCCTCGAGAAATCATATACTATATGTAATTCCTTGTGGCTAGTTAAAAATGTCTCCTAAAAATAATTTTATTTTTTGGGGGTTACTGTGCCAATGAAATATACATTATTCTTTATAGTGGTGCGGAGCGGCCAGCGGGTGCCAAGCGCGAGGCGGTGTACTCGCGGTGCGCGTCGCTGGTGAAGCGGTACGTGCTGGCGACGCTGGACTGGGAGCCGCAGCAGCCGCCGCGCGGCGCCGTTGCCGCCATGAGCTACTTCTACGACGTCGCCGCCGACGCCGGCATCATAGGTACCTGTGTACTGTTCGTATAGCGGAACGTGAGACGGTGTACTCATCATCATTAGCGATAACGTCCACGTTGTTCAATGGCGTACTGTCCTATTACGATACAAAGTAATCTATGGCTACTATGAGTTGTTGAGCTAATGGTTATAAAGATGTAGTTAGGTAAAGGCCGCTCAGATGTACTAGGATGAATCAACTTTTTTTGTACAGCAATTTTTGCTTTTCCGAGCGTAAACCGTAATAATTACAAAATACTAATAAGTAATTTAAATCTGATCATATACACATTATATTCAATACATAGACTAACATTATAACTGAAGAACTATTCAGAATATATATATATCTTATGTTTTTACGAGCAGATCCTCGTTTCCCGGACAAACATTGTCGCAGAACTTGTATGGAAATATGATTTTGTCCTCTAGACCACCAGCTTTATACGTAAAAATAGTTTGATTTAGTATTTATTTTGTAAATTATCGGTTAAAATATTTCATTGGCTATCGAATGAACTTATCAATAAAAATATGCTGATTAACTTTTTACTCAAAGATTTGTCTGGGACAAAAAAAGTTGATTCACCTACTATCCATGTAAGATGTATATAAAAATGCAAGGAGAATGCAAATTGTTTCATTTGATAAGGCTTATAAGATGACCCTTCTGTTCGCTTGCCCTCTAATTCAAATAAAAAATATTGTGTTGTGCAGACGTGATGCGCGGCGGTTCAGCGACGCCGGGTCAGTTCCGCGCGGCGGCGCTGCGGGCGTGCTCCGCCGCCAACGTCGAGCAGCCGTGGGCGTGTCTAGACCTCACATACATAACCACACTACTAGTCGATGCGTACAAACTGCGGGAACGAGACAACATTTCAGTAAGTATTGCGATTTTCTTAAGTTAGGTTGCCGGTTAGGAAGAATGTTAGCTGTTTTTTTTAATTTGGGGTTTTCCCCGCGTGCATAGGATTTAATCAGAATAATTTATTACACAAATCATTAATTACATGTAATACCTGACCTGTATACCAATCAAACAAAAAACAATTTCATACATAATACTATCTCTCGGTCGGGCTATAAAGCTGTAACGTATAAAATATTGGAGATTAAAATTATATTTTGGTAATGAAAAAATCTCGCAATGTATCTTGTTGTTAAGTTTTCACAAATAGTTTTTTGTTTCTTTTTTCTAAATTTATTTGTTAAGTGTGAAAAGAATATTCTTATTTACGCAAAAACTTTGTTGATAATGTTTGTCGATATTTTCCAGCTTTTCAAGAAAGTGAACGGACACGAGGTGTCGTGGGCCTTGGGCCTGGCGTACACCACGGTCATGAATAAGGTTGCCGCGGCCGCCGCCGCTGCGTAAAGGTTACGTTACCGTTATGCGGCCAGAGAAAAAAAAAGTAATTTAAAAATTCTTAATTTAAATTTGACAGGTGAAACGTCAGATTGCATTTTTTTATTTTTGCCCTTGAGTGATTAGTAATTTTCAATATTTTATTTTAAGTACCTCGAGTGAAATTGTATACTACGTATTTTAAAAGCTACCAGGATAGATACATTTTGTAAAAGTTTTACTACAGTATTTATAACTCTTATGGTTCCTTTACAAATAATTTTGTTTGACCTTATTATAAACGTCACTTAATTAGTACTTATGACATTTTTGTAAACAATTTACTGCTACCGTTTATATATAATTCTACACAGTTTGTAAACATTTTATATTTTCGTGAGTCTTCCAGTTTTGAATTTTCTTTTTCTTTAATATTTCAAAACCGATTCCAATATCAAAACTAATACACTACGCTTATCCAAAACAAAATATGGGTGTGTTATATTGTATTATTAAGATTATGATAATATTATAATAAATCGTTATTGTTTATTTATATTTTTTTATTTTATATTCAAGTGACTTCAAATATTTGTATATTTTTAATATAATTATATTGCCCTTTCTTTTATTACTATGTGTATTTTGATGTTTTAGAAATCTCAATATTTCCATACAAAAATTAACATATCTTTTAATAAACCAAAAATTGTGACAAACCCACTTGCCATATTGCCTTCTACCAGTATCGATAAGTTTTTGTCAGTATTTTCATTAATTTGATATCTGCCTTTAGTATTAAGGCCACTCTTAACGTTGTGCCTTGATGATGTTCATTGATTGCGAGGCTGTATATTTGCACAATAAATATACGAGTATGGTCAATCATAGACAATTATGTCTCACTACACGTTCGTAATCACTTATATTTGACCATCAATTCACAACGTGAAGAAGCCGTTTTAGAATTGTGTAATAATTTTTACCCGTGTACACTTATGACTAGCCTTCAATATTGTATGTGTATAAAATTAGTTCAATTTGAATAGCTAAAGTAATCATGTTTATAAATTATTATGTAAATATATATTTTTAGCCACGGGCATAGACGAGGGGGTTAGGAGTACTATTATTTATATATTTATTTATACCCAAAGCTATCTATGCCCATTTGTACAACAATTTAATAACATTTTATAAGTGTTTTACGTAATTTATTTATATTTGCTTCTAATGCACTATTTGATAAATTACGTTGGTAAATTGTACACAATTTAATAAATGTTGTTTAAAAATGTTTTTGTTTGTAATGATCTCCAGTTTATCTAATTCAAAACTAGTCTATTAACTACTATAATATTACTAGATAAGGCCCAAAAAATGTGGGCTGAGTAAAAACTACATTTAATACATTTCTCAGAAAAGAAAACTTACAACATTTTTAATGACTTTCAGGGGCTTATGTAAACCGCTCAAAATCATTTTAAATATGTATATACATACACTTATGATATTTAAGGGCTCTTTCACCACCCTCGAGTAAAGTGTCAAGTCAGTCATGCCAGCCTTCTTGCTGGTTAAAGTCACCTGCTTCATTTTCACAACCCTCTAGTAGCACTATTCATATGATTAAACTGTCAAATTAATTCAAATCAAAATCTTTTTATTCAAAATAAGTACCTTAAGTAAAAAGATTTTGATTTGATTTCATTAATATAAATAAAAATTTGTGAAGTAACTTACTCGCTTATATAGAATTGACAAAAGATACTGTAAGTTGTATTTGCAACTTAACCAAGTAACTACTCAATAATTTACTTGGAGATTGTGAAAGAGGCTATAGTCTCAAAACTAACTCTTCTACGAACACCATTGACCGAACTCATTTCGATTAAAAATATTTTATTCTAAAATTTCGTATAAAGGAGGGAATGAAATAAAAATCATTTTAATTAAGACATTTATTTTAAAATTTGGAAGATACGATAATTGTATTTATTCCAGTTACACTTGGAACGTTTCAGTCTCCTAAGTGCCCTTTCACACGGCGCGGTGCGGCTCCGGTGCGACGCCGGGTTCGTATATACGACGCTGTTTTAACAGAATCATTGTAGAAATGTGACTGAATAGAAATAATGAGGGATTTTTTAAACAAAATGACAGATAATTATTTTTAAAAAGGCAACGTGAAGCGTGAAAGTCAACGTGAAAATATATACATCTTCGGTGACTTTGCCCTGACATGACATGATTTTGACATGCACAATGAAGAATTTGCATGATACAATATTAAAACGTACTGATGGGATTGTCGCAGAGAAACCCTTGAAGCATGCTGGTGACCTTCATGCTAGAAATCTTTGTGCGACTTTGTCGTTCTAATTTGTCGACAAGCATAGAAGGTTAAGTGGATACGGTGTGACCGAAGTGGTTAACTATATTAAGGTAAGTGTTTGAGAGTACGTGGCAATAAAAAATCTCTAACGTCGCAGCGGAGGCGCACTGCACTGTGTGAAAGGACAGAAATATTATAATAACCTACCCTTTAATCTGAGAGCTCATAGCAAATTTTGAGTAGGTTTTTGAGGCAAGCTGAAACCACATATAACTCTCCTATTACACCCCACCGCAAACCTGGCTGATGAGAAAAAAAAGTTTTACTGCAAATATATATTTGAGGCAATATGTCAGTTTTATATGTTGTAGCTGATTATTTAAAGAATAGAAAAAATGATAAGCAAGATGATTTAGTGGTTTTTTAACAGAGGCTGGCGCGAGCAAAAACAGTTTGCTTGCAAACTATAAATGTATTTGTGGCAATATAAAATTTTTATACAGGAGATTTCATCACTAAACAATCAGATTCCGGGGTATATTTTTGAATTTTTTTTTTAGTTTTTTTAGCTCCGCTTTTCACCAGCCAGTTCTGCAGTTACGTATTGGGGTGTTATAGGAGAAACAAATTACAAGGTTTCAGCTTGTCTCAAATATCTACTCAAAAATTGCTACCAGCTCTCGGTTTATTACTAAATTAACTACGACTATTTTAAAAACATCTACAAAATTATTTTTATTATAGCAGAAAATATTGCTTAGACGATATTGCTTGGAACTAATTCTAGACAAATTATCATCCTTCTAACAAAAATTATAATTAAAATAAGACTTCTATCTAGTTTTGGGAGAAAAAGGCAGCTTAAGAGGAGGCACAAGGGCAGCTTTTTCATACAAACGTTGTTTCCTGTTTCCTCCCCGGATAATGCCGGTAGGGTTATGTTTTTTTAATACATGTTAATGGCCATTATTAGCATGTCCCTATGTTTTTTTTTTCATAATTTATTTTATTGTAAGATATATGAATGTTCAAAAACCTAAAAAAATTACCAGATCCTTTGCTGAGTTTAAACATCCAGAAAACAATTTGACTAGATTATATAAAAAAAGAAAAACATTGGGAAACAGCTTAAGCCTTTCTTTAATTTATTATGGAAAAAAATTTCGAGAAAGAATCAGGGGACAACGCATCGTTGATTTCCTGTTCTCTTAAAGGATTTTTTAATCCAAGATGCAATTGTCTCTATCGCGCTCTGCGTCCTCCCCGGCTTGTGGTTAGAGATAGCAATAGATATTTCTGATATCTCCTACTTCTCATTTCTTTAGCCGCTGGTGTATACTCTTAAGTCTTTTTTATTATTTAAAGTGTATATTAATTTTGCAGAAAAACTAACAAACTACCTTACCATTTTATTGATATGAATAATAATCTACATTCAAGTAACTTACGTCTATATCTTATCTTAGAATCTTACTCGCGTTTAAATTTTATCGTGTAAACTTAGGTAAGAAAATTATTGTTATAATTTTAAGAGAATGTTTACTAAAAACATTAATGTAGGGCAGAAAAAAGACAATTTCGAAAAGTTTTTTCGAAAAATATGATTAACTTCCTAACAATTAAAATTTTTTTGATATGGATTTTTCTATATGTTTCGTTTTGTATTTTAATTTTTTAAAGTAAAGAAAAAAAATAGATTCCACTAAAGATTTACATATGATGATAAGAATTTAGTAGGTACTGATTGAACAGAAACAGGATCCTATATTACTTTAACTGATTCTATAAAAGATTCTATTATAAAATGTTACAATTTATATTTATAATAAAAAAAAATCTTAAGTACTAAATGTAGCTTAAAGGGAACAAAATCTATGATGTATTTAGTCAAATAAATGTCAATGTTTGTATAGTCCAGTCGCCGTATATAGAAATTTGGAAAAAAGATCATTCGTTTTACGGGTTTCAGTATTGAGACAGCAATGTTTTCGTTAGCGAGTGAAAGAGACGGGTAACATTAGTTCTTTTTATTCGTCGACCAGACTAGGTAGATTCGATATTTGTTAGAATTTACGCCAGAAGCTAACATATAATTGGGGACATAAGTGGAAGAAGCGGATAAGAAATATTTTGCAACCTTCGGCTAAATACGCATTGTTTCTAAAAAATTTTGATAATACTTGTAACTTACCTATTTCATTATCTAGCTAGTGTATCTAGCTACACAAATAATCCACATTATTTAAATTTAAAAACGTTTTTCCGGTCTTATCTATATAAAAAATCCGGCTGTTTTTAAAATGTTAGTTGTCTGCTTCTTCCACTTACTTCAATTATTCAAATGATTTAAACAAATTGATAGCTGTAAATAGTGTGTAGAGATTACAATAAACTTCAAAAGAAGTATGTGCTAAGTTCAGCCTTAAATTATCTTAAAACATATAATAAATATTTCCTACTTGAGAATCTACAGGACCGATAACGTGAAAACAGTATTAAAAATTTGTAAAATTATAGATTGAAGATTAAATTTTTCATGTTTTTTTTTCAATTTGAGCCGGAAATACTGGTGATCGTTTCCGTTGTTTAGAGCTTCTTATACCAGAACAGATAGTGTTCACCATCCTCTACTAGTAGATCGTCCACTCCTGAAACCAATTTTTAATTATGAAACCACAACCTGTGCGACTTAATTAGGCACATGACCTTGACAAACTCATTTTGAAAAACAACAAAATGTCCATAAACAGCAATGAAAAACTAACCTATTGTTACCGATACAAACATCGATACTTTAGCTAGTGTTCAATTGCTGCTTTTGGGCATTTTGTAATGTTTTTTTTTACTTTTTTCCAAGATTACTTTGTCAAGATCATGTGCCTAGTTAAGTCGCACAGCTTATACATAATAATATGTCATAACTGTAAGTTAGATATACGAGTTTAGTGTTTAGTCGACAAAATGGGGCAGTTGCCAAGGTCAAAGATTAGTAGATTTTCTTACGTCTGAAGTGGTGAATCTATACTAATTACCTATAAATCCGAAAGTTACTCTGTCCGTCTTTATATCTCAGTTCTCATTTTCACACCTAAACCATTGAAGCGATTTTTTATGAAATTTGGTATGGAGATAAAGTATCTCAGAGTTCCGGAAAAAATGTACGATAAAGTAAATTTCAGCTTCTGAAAGATGATGAATGTCTGGCTGATGCTGGCTCTTGGGCTGGCTCTTTGTGTCGATACATACCAACTGGCGCAACAAGCTGGTTGCCGGGCGGGCTGGCAGGGTCGGGCACCTCTGGCAGGCGGTACAGTAGCCAGTAATGGTAGCCCATAGGCTCCTCCCTGTGCCCGGCTAGAGTATGCACGTAATGACCGTTCGGCCACTCGCTCGCCTCGAACTTGAACTTGGCGTCCTGCTCCGCGGCCATTTGCATCACGTGGTAGAAGGATATGTTCCTGAAATGCGATTGTTTATCACGGTGCTTTTTTATACTAGTAGTAAAGGGCTGGACAGCGCTGACGGTAACCAATAAAAATGTCAAATCGTGGTGATACTGTCATAGTTTAAATTTTTTTCAAACACGCCTATAACATTGTAAGATCTAAGTTTAACATGGTTTGTTTGCTCGAGTCTTGTTTAAAAATCATATCGGACATACAGAATAATAATAACAAGGTAAAATAAATAGTAATAGGTAACGGCATGATGAATCACGCTGCGAAACCAATATTACTAAAAAAAATGCTGTGTATAAAATATAAAAAAAAAAATACCTTGGTGCCATCATGTACAGGGTATAGTTTTCGGTGACGTTAGTTCCGAGCCAGAGAGTGTATGTGAATGATACATTGCGGGCTTCGGAGTCGTTGCTGGCGTGACCGGACTGATATGCCAGCTTTATATTGCCGTCTCCGCCGTTGTTGTCTGAAAAAGAAAAATTACAGCTTTTTAAAAAAAATCGCAAGTAACTAAAGTCAACAAGTCTTACTCTGACAGAATATCTGTACACTCGGTTGTTATGTGGAAGTTTTGTGAACTTTCCGTGATGATATATTATAATCTGGACCAAAGAAAGCTTCTTAATGTTATATTAATAACTAGTTGGTGTCCGTAACTTCATTGTGCAAAAATTTGCATATCACGCGGGAACTAATACATTTTAACGGAATAAAAAATATCCTGTATGTTGCCCAGACCTAATAGCTATTAAACAAAAAAAAGATTTGTTCAAATTTGTCCAGTAGTTCCTGAGATTAGCGTGTACAACAGAGAAACTTTTTTTGCCGATATGTGTTCTATTAAATGTACAGACACTCCAATTTATAATAATATATATGGACGCTTCACACCACGTCAGTCTAGCCCCGTGCTAAGTACCCGAGGGTCTTCTGTTACAGGTACCAGGCAATGGAAATATATTTAATACATTTATACTATACACTTACTTAAGTTTTTTATCATATAATACACATATTTAATACACATCCAAGACCCAGGAACATTGAAAAACTTGCTCCGTCGGCGGGATTCGAACCC
>JAOTAV010039572.1:0-18307 GCA_026546445.1 Cyclargus thomasi
CATCATCATCATCATCATCATCATCATCATCATCATCATCATCATCATCATCATCATCATCATCATCATCATCATCAGCATCACCATCACCAGTATCATTGCAATGTGCAGGCTTAGGGAGACTTAATGAAAGAGATGTTATCGGTTTAAAATATGTTTAATAACTATCTTACTAACTAATTAGTCTTACAATATATAGTAGGGAGGTGAGACACACACTACACCTCCCAGTGGCGTAACTACAAGGTGGCAAGCCGGCAAAATGCCACGGGCCCCAGCCGAAAGAGGCCCCCGATCAGCCCCCCAGACAAGTGGCAAGCGATTATTTTTCTCAATAATTGCCTCATGTGTGGGCCTCGAAGGGTATAGACACTGACACCTCGTCCGTTTTTTTTTTAGAAAAAAAAATTGACCTTTTTTAGAATAATACATAATACATACTATGTAAACGACCATCTACGAATTATCTTTGAAATTGTTCCCTCAGTTATTATTTCATTTTACGGGAAATGCAAATTTTTCTTATAAAAATATAATACACATGGCTTACTGTAGTAACTATGTTTTAGATTCTCAACATTAGATGTACAAATTCCACGCAGGCACAGACGCAGGTAAAAGCTAGTAACTAATTAGAAAATGTGCAGCCCAGTTGTACGTCTTTTTTTTATTATTACCAGCTACCCACAATAGCGTAAAATTAATTTTAAAATGGCTGAGTTTTAATTTCCTGGAGTGAGTAAATTCGTGGTCGAAAAATTTCTCAGTTTTCTAGGTCTTCAGTTTAGAAATAATTAATTCTTAATTAAATTTGTAATAATTTTTTTTGAATAAGCTTTGGTCTTTTAAAATAATTATTGCGTTGTTATGGTTATGGTCTCGTTTGGATGCTGTTTATTTTATAAGACATTAGCTGACCCGGCAAACGTTGTTTTGCCATATAAATAATTTAGGGGGATGAAAAATAGATGTTGGTCGATTCTTATAGATACCGGATAAGCACAAAAAATTTCATCAAAATCGGTCAAGCCGTTTCGAAAGAGTATGGCAACAAAAAGTGTGACACAAGAATTTTATATATTAGACTAGTTGACCCGACATACGTTGTTTTGCCATATGAATAATTTTGTCCAGAAAATAAAAAAATATTAAGGTGATAAAATATAGATGTTGGCCGATTCTCATAGATGTAATAAATTAGCACAAAAAATGTTATTAAAATCGGTCAAGCCGTTTCGGAGTATGGCAACGAAAACTGTGACACGAGAATTTTATATAATAGATTTTAAAAAAGTTTTCATTTAATTTATTGACTTATGCTATATTATTCCTTTTTAATGCCTCCTTTTTATTGCTTGCCAAAAAGCAACAAACTGTTACAAAATAGGCCAATGCGAGTTAAACTCGCGCACAAAGTATTTTTCCTTACAAATATAGAGCATAAATAATTGCAGTTTGTACGTTGAATTCTTCATTTTTAGGGATCTGTACCCAAGTATTAAAAACGGGACCCTATGATTAAGTTTTCGATGTCCGTCTGTCCAGGCTGTTTCTCAAGAACGGTAATAGCTAGTAAGCTAAAACTTTCACAGATTATGTATTTTTATTGCCGCTATAACAACAAATACTTAAACAAAATAAATTTAATATATTTAAGAGTTGGTCTAGTACAACAAATGGTCTTTGCTATGTTCTTCCTTAGTAATATATTGATAAATTCGACGCGCTGCTCATCGGCAGCGTGGCCGATTTGTTAGGAATCAGGCTTAAGGCACCCATCTCCTAGGAGGCGAGGGTTCAAATCCTACCTAGACAAATTAGTAAAACAATTTTTTTACCTATTTTTTTCTTTTAAAACTTAAGAACTTTTTTTATAAATTTTAAACTTTGCTATAAATTTTAATTTTTTTTACACCTACAACTTTCAGAAATTATTTTTTCCAATTTTTTTGCTCTCTGCCTCGTGCGCGAGTCCAACTCGCATTTGGTCGGTTTAATTTTTTTTGTATTTATTATTGAATTATGAATAAAACTGAGTATTTAGTGAACATCTCAAGGTACCTATTGTCATTTACATTGATATCTAGCGAAAAAATTACAAAAAATGTCTGCTGAATACTAGCTTATTTTAAATATTGAATTTATTTTGAGTCGGCTTAGAGCATCCGTAACCTAATGGGTAAGACCTTTGGTTCGCACTCGAGAGGGTGCAGGTTCGAACTCCGGTGGCGGCGTGTACCAATGAGACATTTTCCGATCTCAAGTACATAATACGGATGCTCATTGCCGTGGGAGAACCACGCTTTGGCACGAATAGGCCGGGTCGACTGGAGTGGATATTACGGCCTCAAAGAAAACTGGCATGAAATTCCCTCATAAAAGGCCGGTAACGCACTTGCGACTCTTCAGATGTCACGAGTGTCCACGGACGACGGCAGTTGCTTTCCATCAGGTAATCCTTCTGCTCTCTGCTCGCTTGCCCCCCAAATATCATTAAAAAGTTGGGTTTGTTATTCGCTATTATAGTAGGGTTATAATTATTACATTATCTGTAATTTCAACTCAAAAGTAAAGAGGACAATCAGACATAGTAAAAGGGTTTAATAAATTTCATAGCGTTACTTTGGTTCACTTTGGTTCCGGAGATCTAAAAACTCAGAAGCCGGGCACAAGCAAGATTTCAAACTCTCCACTGGTAATTTAAGCATTTAATTAAGAACTAAATAACGAAACAAAAAGGCCATAGCTATGCTAACGGCGTTCTCTTAATGAAAGTAAATGTTCTTCTCTTAACACTCAGTTAAAAGTCTTTGTAATAAGTTCGATAACTTGTATTTTATGTACTTTACATGTTAAGGTGCCTTAATGTTATCGGTTTACTACATAAAGTCAAATAACCGGTTAATAGTTGTTTTCTCATACCTTCTGAGAAAACTGAAGTGTGCTGACGAGCAGCTAGGTGGTAGAATGGAAAAAACTGGTCAAGCCCCAATTTATTAGGGAAATTGAAATCCAATAAATCTAAAATAATACTAAATATATAACTTGCACAATTAGTACAGAGAATGCTGACTTACACTTTATAAAGTAGCGTTTACATTGAATATTAAATATAACTTACACACTACAAAAGAGGACAAACATGTTTGATCTCTATGTAAACGCCTAAAAATTTTATCACTAAGTTTTATTGTACCTTGTAAAGAAACAAAATTTTATCATGCCTACGAAGAACGTGTAATATCAACGTAGAGCTTGGCACGTTCACGAATGACGTAGCAAAGTTATGAAAAACGTGGCACATCTATGAAGAAAATAACATGTAAGCTACTAATAACGTAGCACATCTACGAAGATCGTAGCATAGCAGCTACGAAGAACGTAGCCTATCTACGAAGAACGTAGCCTATCTACGAAGAACGTAGTGCATCTACAAATAACGTAGCATATCTACGAAGAACGTAGCACATCTACGAGTTACGTAGCACATCTACGAAGAACGTAGCACGTGTAACTTTTTACACAGCACATGAAGTTTTGTTGGTAATTATTGCGTGCTGCGCGGATTGGGAAGTCTTGTAATATTTTCTGTATACATACGAGTACATAACAAATTTATAAGAGGTCGTACGTATTTTTTTGATGTTGCTTAAAAAATAAACAACAAAATGAGTTCTTTGAGGTTATGTTTGTGACATTTTTCGACATCAAACCGAGAAAGCTTCCGAGTGAAAATATTTTATTTATTTTTCCAGATGTACCTCACTCAAGTCGTACTAAATTATTTTCTGTTTTAAAATCTTTTGAGTAACAAACTACCGATACAAAAATTATAAACGTGAAAGTGTGTCGATCTGTCTGTCTGTACCTTTTCACACACAAAGTGCTGAACCGGTTTTGTTAAAATTTGATGTAGATATACTGTGAGTCCTAGAGAAGAATACTTACTTTTTATCACGTAAAAATAAACTGTTCCCGCGTGATAAACGAATTCTGGTTTATCGAATTTGCGGGCATCATCTAGTAGTGTAAAGTTTGAAAACCGCTAAAAAATAATGTTTTTCTTAGACCAAAGTAGTTGCTATCTATTATTTGAGCTTAGTTTAAATAAAAAATCTGGTAAATTGGTTGCTTTGTCAGGCCGTGAGAGAACAAACAAAAAAACTTACTATACAGTGTAAGTATAGACGTCTCTACTTATTGTTAGTAATAAATAATTAGTGTTTAGTTTAATCGAAATATCCATAATCATAATGTAGTAAGTATGTTTATCCGTTTGACATACTTTCACACCCACCCGAAGCAAAAAACTGACTTGATTTTTGACATATACTTAGTTGAAAGGATGGAGAGTAACAGCTACTTTTGTTTTTGGAAAAACGTAAACCCCCTTATTCATAAAAATATTTAAACAGTAAATATTCCAGAAAAGGACTGCGAATCTTAATGTTAACTATACACTGTTTTAATATTTTTGAATTAGGGGGTAAGTGCACTAAATAGGCTAGCAAAAATATTTATTTATTTTATACTTTTTGCACGGTGGTACAATGGTTAAGTCCAGTAATGCCATAGGGCATTTCTACCAGTCAACCATAAAGTGGTAGCAGAGACAAAATAATCATCAATCCCCCTACCCCTATTGGGAATAGGGATAGGGAAATCGATGATTATTATTAGGAGATTAGGGGAAGTTGCGCCACTGGTAAACGTTTTACGCCAGTTTTCTGTGAGGCCGTGGTTCACTCTGGTAAAGTCAGCCCATTCGTGCCAAAGCATGGCTTTCCCACGGCAATAAGCATCCGAATTAAGCACTTGAGATCAGAAAATGTCTCATTGGTACACGCCTCCACCGGGGTTCGAACCTTCACCCTCTCGTGTGCGAACCAAAGGTCTTACCCACTAGGCTACGGATGCTCTACGATCTTTTATCCTCAATTACATGGCGGGTACTATGTACTCTGTAATGTAGACAACAGACAAGGGCACCCCTGGAAATAAAACAGAAGTTAACTACAGGCGTTAACGGACCGACAAGACTACTTATACGATCGAGTATGAACGAATAATTAAGGTTAAACTACAATAAAATGAATATCATTTATCTTTTTTGTATTTTGGCAACGAACTTCTATTATATTTTGTGACTGTAAATTTCTAAGCTCTGACAATTACTTTGCGTGAGTTAGTTCTCCCAGTACAGTCGAAAATATGGTTTACCTTGGAACGAAATCTTGTTAATGAGAAAAACTGAGCAATGCTATCAAAAAGGTAGCATTTATTCATTATTCTTCTCATTCATCATTTTGAGGTGTCCTAGGGTCATAATGTGATGATGGGGATGATGATGATGATATATTTTGCTTTGTAGCATTAGCTTTCAGTTCTTATAACAACACCGAAATTCCAAACTTCTATCTATGTAGAATCAGGAGTTCTTGAAGCACCTTCGGAACTATAGTGCACCTTGGTACCAAAGCTTACATTTTAATAGCATTATCTTGGAATGCTTCCTAGGAAAACGAAATCTCGATAAATATTTCCATATGTATTTTTGAGGTTTTCTAGGCTCATAATGTTAGATTGGAGTGATGATGATGATAGATATAATTTGCTTTGTAGCATTGTTAACAGTTCTTAAAACAACGCCGAAGCCCCCAAACTTGTAGATATATAAGGAATCCGGAGTTCTCTCAGCACCTTCGGAACCATCATAAACCTTGGTACCAAATGTTACTTTTTGGTTGTATTTACTTAGTGTGCTTCTAAGAAAATCAAAATCACCATATGTTTCTAAATAAATTTCGAGCAGTTCCCTCAATTACTCATGATTCCCATCATCAGATACCATCATGGTGAACCTGGAACCTACTCGAAACAATATTCTTCAGAACAGAGAAAAAATTTGAAAAATCGGCTCACAAACGACGGAGCTATGATTGA
Source organism: Cyclargus thomasi (assembly GCA_026546445.1). Lineage (NCBI taxonomy): Eukaryota > Metazoa > Arthropoda > Insecta > Lepidoptera > Lycaenidae > Cyclargus > Cyclargus thomasi. Next base: position 5,944 of record JAOTAV010039572.1, read on the forward strand.
ACATACATAAAAAATATATCCACAGCCATATAATATAAACATATAACCTGCTCGTTTTTTGAAGTCGGCTAATAAAAAGTATCCTATAAGTATCCCAAGTCAGCTAATATCGTATCGGTCCCAGTCGCACGTGGCCAATTTTCTAGATTAATATCTAGAAAATTGGCCTAGTAGTAGGTATGTGAGTATAATAATATAGCCTATGTCACTCTGTAATAACGTAGCAACTAACGCTAAAAGAATTTTCGAAATGGGATCAGAACTTTAAGCCTATGCTTACAGTAAATGCTACATGTAAAACAATATGCATACTACACTCACACAAACACATACAAAAATACTACTATACTTATTCAAAGTTATTTCTTCTTCAACCCAGACTGGCTTATCTGTGCCAAAGCATCCCACGATGAATCCCCATTTTAAAAGACTAGTTATTTCCGCAATATTTAAACGGAAGTAGCTCTTAACGAGGTGCATTTAGCTTGTTAATAAAGTAAAGTCGACTAATGGATTATAGCTTTTTTCTTTAAAATGAAGGAGCGAAGTCTTTTTAATATCAACAGCAAGACATCTCTTTTGAAGAAATAAAAATTTCCGTTGGGTTACATCGAGTGATAAATGAAGTGGATTCCTCAGCTGGTTTCCAACTGTCATATTAGAATCATACTTCCTTTAAATATGCCTCCGTGGTCTAGTGTACAGCGGTATAGAGCTCGGCTCTTAACTCGGAGATTGGGTTCGATTTCCGCATCGGAAGCATGTCATTTCAAAGTCTGGTTAGTACAATGCAGGCTGATTGTCTGACAAGTAAGATGATCCATGCGTTGGATGGGTTTGTTAAAAGTCGATCCTGCGCATGATCTCTCGCCAGTCGTGTCGGTCATCCGTCCCACTGGGTTATGAGAGTGAAGGAAGAGAGAGTGCTCTTGTGTACAGCGCACACACTTGGGCACTACAAATTTACTCCTGCGGAACAGGCCTGGTTAAACTAGCCACCGAAGCCGGTGTGGGAGTTATTATCATAATTTATTTTGTAGTTTCTAAGCAGGCGCTAAAAATCAGCAATAATCGTAGTAGACGAGAGTGCTTTTTTTGTAGTAACTCGATCGTCGTGGAGACCTAGTACGTTTTGTAGATTAGGTAAAATGAAGACGAAAATAATGATGTCATTTTTTATTTAAGTTCTAGTATTTTTTTAATTGAACATTTATTACACATTTATTGACAACAATATCTGCAGTATTTAGCTGAATGTGACATAAATATCCCAGAAGCTTGGCTATGAAAATATGACGCTTTGTAATTAAAGTTTTACCTTATTTGCATTTAAATCATCAGTTCTTTATGTGAAAGTGTTCTTTGGCGAATTTTTACCACACACCCGCTATCTGATGGTTTCAATGACATTTCGGTACTTAAAAATAGCTATTAGCGAACTAACTTACAAATCTGATTTTTCCATAATAATCAGAGACATGTACGAAGCCTACACTCGAAATCCAAAATTGGGGCTATTGGGCTCCCCTACTGCTAATCAGCAGGATCATCGTGAAAGCATCCACATAGTCAATTCTAGTACTTTGTGAACGACTTGATCAAAGGTGATCATAGACTTTCTCTTCTCTTTGATGCTTATGTGTGTGTGTTCTTGTTTTTATGATATTTATATGACAAACAAACAGATGGGCTATCTGATGGACAGTAACTACCATCGACACTCGCGACATCCGAAGAGTCGCAAGTGCGTTGCCGACCTTCATGAGGGAATAGGGATAGGGGATTAGGGAGGTTGGGCCAACGGTAAACTCACTTACTGAACGAAACACCGCACAACGCCGTTTCACGTCAGTTTCCTGTGACTTTATTTAATTGTAAATGTTTTAAAAAATATTTTGCAGTATTTGAATTCGCATATCAAATTAAATCAATTTTCCAAACTCTATCAACACATTTAAAACTTTTGAGGCAAATAAAAACGTTTTTGATTCTATCCAATCGATTTAAAAGTGTAACTTGTAACTAAGTCTGAATAACGCTAACTGGTGTAAAATTTATGATTTCGTTATTAAATGTTTTCTACGAGAAGGGTCTGAAATAATATTATGTTTGCTTGAATACTAATAACGCAATTTCAATTTAAATATAGAGGGGTAATGTGCTAAGTGTTTCTCAAACGAGTTCTATTACTGTTATTATGTTAATGGAATTCAACGTTATTAAAAACAACTTGCAAAGCTATCCATACTAATATTATGATTTTTTGCCGAAAGAAGCAAGTGCAGCGAACTTGCGGTTCTTCAGATGTCACGAGTATCCGTGGGCGACGGCAGTTGCTTTCCATCAGGTAACCTGTCTGCTCGCTTGCCCCCTAAATATCATTTAAAAAATTGGCAAGGTGACGGTGTCTATCAAGGCACAGCCCAAACCACTGGACGGATCAGGGGGGTTAGCCAAGACCTAAACGTCTTCACTTCTTTGTAGAATCGCCAAACAAAATGTATGGAAGTGACATAAGACGTAACGAACGCTTATGTCATTTCCATATATATAAATATAAAACATTTAGGTCTTGGCTTACACCCCTGGTTGTTTGGCATGCAGACGTAGGTATCGACTATAAAAGGATTCTGTTGTACTTTAAATTTATAATATTAAAATCTTTGTTATCTGTAGAATTATAATGTACTGTAAACTTTATAGTCTATTATATTATTATATTTTATACATATAATAATATAATAGACTATAGAGTCTACAGTATATAATACACGGTTAAAAATTGTAAACTAATCATAAATACATTCACTTAAACTTTAACTGTAATAAAATTGTCAGTTCACTCAGGGGAAAAAGGCTGCTAGCCCTAACCACAGGTTTTCTAACCTATCTAGGGTAGCAGGCACTTCATCTCTCATTATTTGTGTAATTGTTGTTTGTCTTTGATGTGGTCTGTAACATTATATGCGATATCAATAAAGATTCTTATTCTTATTATTATATTATAGTCTCTCGTTCCTTATTTTATGTCTGTGTAGCATTGTGACGGTGTCTGTATCTAGTGCTATTCTAATAAGTAAAATAAACAGTTATATGCTATCTTCCTCGAGTTTATATTATCACAGATTCTGATCTGATGGTACGGCAGTGGCATCGCCAAGTCGAGCGCGAAGCAAACATTGCTGTACCGTCTTTACAGGAAGCATTTCGTCTCATTTTCAGCCCGAAATTTTCATCTAGTAAGCTCACAACAAATACTTAGAATCCGAAATTCCAAGTCTAAAGGTCTCTAAGTTTTGAAGTTAAGTGATAGCAAAGCAAACTCATGGTGAAAATAGAACTACTACTTAAATTCAGAGATTTGAAATTCGTATAATAAAGGGAAAATTATGAAAACTAGGACAATCAAACAAATTTTTAAAAATTTTAATTTGGCAAAAACTTTTATACCTTGATGATGTTATTTTGTGAGTCTCCTTAAATATTTAATTTTTTTATTTGTGGTCATAGCTGAAATAGAAATACACAATACACCTATAGCCTTCTTGAGATAGAGCCTGAAAACAGACGGACGATAACGAAGAAGTACGGAAGCCTAAAATAGACAAAAAACTGTGCCAAATAGAAAAGAACATTTATACAAAAAGACGTAAAATTAATATATTAAAGGGAAAAATTTTACTTCCAAGAGGTTGCGAAAGTTTGTATGAAAGTACTTTAAACTAGTATTTTCCCGCAACTTTGACATGGTGAAAATGATTTATCCTACGGGCATTTAATTGGAATAAAAAATATCTTATACTTAAAGTCAGCTAATACCTATATGCTAACCCCTTCGTACGTGAATCCAACAACAATCCAACAGTGAAATATTTGTTGAAAACGGATCAGTACTTTTTGAGTTTATTCGTAACAAACAAACAAAAATACGAATCTTTCCTTGTTATGAATAGTTGCAGTAAAATAAAGCCACCGGCAAAAACTCATGAACGTATTTATAAATCCTCTTGCACATAAAACCTAGGGTTTCGGGCTAAAACCACTGAGCTACACCTCAAATCCACGGATAATGGTCTGATTAGCTGCCGTTTCTGACCGCAGCAATTTGCGGGCTGCGGGCATGGGTTGGCGGGGAAAGCGGGGAAGTGGGGGAGAAAGCGGGGAAGAGGGGGGAAAGCGGGGAAGAGGGGAGGGTGATGAATTCGCATAATACGCGGTTTCAATAGCTCTCGTCGTTCGTACGAAATAGAACAGTTTTCTGCTATAATGAGGACGAATTTTCCATTTCGATTTGTTAGGCTTTTGTGTGGTTGGGTTGAATAGCTTAGGTTATGAGTTGGGGTCTAAAACACGGTCTAGACAGTTGAGCTTGATAAAGAAATTGTTACCTTGTATCGGTATCGATATTTTAGCAACTTTTCTTGTACTGTTTTGGGCATTTTATTATGTTTTTTTACATTTCTTTATCAGGGTTAACTGTCTAGTTAATACGACCGTGTTGCACGTGTGAGCCGGGCATTAGGGGCGTTAATTGATTACGTTAGTGGTTTTTTAGGGAGAGGGGGGATCGTAACTAACTTGAATAAAAAAATCGGCCAAGTGCGAGTTGAACTCTTGCACGAAATGTTCCGTACTATAAGAGCAAACATAGGTAAAAAATGTGTTTTTTGAGCGCCTCTAATATTTAATTAATTTAATTTAATTTGTTGCCTGCCAGTCGTCATTATTGATATCCAGCAAAAAATAGCAAAAAAAATCACGTTCATTGTATGAAAGCCCCTCTAATATTTATTAATTTTATTTTGATTTTATTATTTGTTGTTATAGCAACAACACAAATACATAATTTATAAAAATTTCAGCTCTCTATCACCGTTTTTGAAATACAGCCCGGAGATAGACATGAAGTCTTAGGAATAGGATCCCGTTTCTTTACTCTTTGGGTACGGATTCCTAAAACTGTAAAATTGTGTGAAAAATAATTTCCATAGTACGACCAAATGTAAAATAGCATAACAACCAGTCTACTCTTGTAAGATTTTGGTTTACTACGATGCTTAGTCCGAAAGTAGCATACGTTACTCATTATCCTATCAACTAAGTCTGTACTAAAAATCGAGCAGTTTTCTTATGATATTTAGGGGGCAAGCGAACAGACGAGTTATCAGGTAAGCCGTCTGCTCATTTGCCCCGTAAATATAGATAAAAAAGTCGAGCAAACCCACGGGTGAACGCTATAATGTATTGTAATAAGAGTTCTCATATGAAATAAGTTTTTAATATAGCATAATATGTTAGAAGTTCATATTAGAGCGTTATAGTACTAAAGTTTTATGCGTACCGCCTCGAAAACCGTTTATTTAACTACTATTTAATAATAATATAATAAAACAGTAAAATTGTAGTGTCTGTACATTAAATATTTTTACAAAGTAATATGTGGGGGTGCTAAGGAGCAGTAATAGAACACATATCGATAGAAAACATTTCTGTTTATCTGTTTGTACGCGCTAATCTAAAGAACTTCTGGACGGGTTTGAATAGATCTTTTTTTGTTTAATAGGTATTAGGTCTGGGCAACATATAGGATACTTTTTATCCCGGGAAAATGTACGGTTCCCGCGTGATGCACAAATTTTTGCGCAACGAAGTTGCGGGCACCAACTAATTATCATAATGCTATATAACATACATATATACACATGTAAGGGCTTAATGTAATTATACTTAAAATTAAATAAAAATGTTTCATCAACAAAAAATAAAATAAAATACATTGTAGTAATGTGAAACACTTTAACTATATTCGTTAATTAAGACTATATTAACTTTAGCTGTTACCCGCGAATACGTCCGCGTGAAACTTAAATAATTATACAGTTTCCATAATATTTTTTTCGTACTGCTCGGCTCCTATTGGTAGTAGTGTGATGTTATAAGGACGCTGTTAGGCATTTGTGTTTTATGCAACAAAAATCAGAGGTTAAGTAAAAACTTCAGTATTATACTTTAGATCTTAAAGAATAACACTGCATTATAGTTTTGCCGTGGGAGAGTCATGCTTCGGCATGAATGGCTCGACCGGAGTGATATCACGGCCTCACAGAAAACTAGCGTGAAACGGCGTTGTGCTGAGTTTTTTCGTTCAGTGAGTGAGTTTACCGGTGGCCCAAACCTAAAGGCAATGCAATTTCAACTCTTCATATGTTACGAGTATTCATGGGCGACGGCAGTTGCTTTCCATCAGGTAACCTGTCTGCCAAAAAAAAAGCGCGTTCAAACAAAAATCAAGCAACAAATAAGCTCTTCATCTTAGTTATTATTAGCAGATTAGCTTTTGCAAGTAGATTAGGATCATCGAGCATATAACTAATAGGGAAGTAATGTGAGCCATCCGCGTCCGAAACTTATCAGTGTTCTGGCACTGATAAGCTAACCGCCAACCAACTAACGCTTGCACTAAAACAGTACGCACCAATAAGAGACCTGTGTGTACGTACCCCGATACTTCCGACCAATCAGAGCGCTGTGGCTTTGGGCGGATTTTTTTCTGGAGGGGGGGGGGGGAACAAAACTAGTAACATTTCCGCTCTTTTGGTCCTATTCTCGATGCTTAGGATACATTTAGTTCTGGAAAAATGTAGGGTTATTGCATGATAATCAAATTGCGCAGCGACGTACACAACCTTTCTTATATACAATAATAGAGATAATGCTTGCAAGTTGCAAGATTCGTTTATCGCGCGGAACCGTACATTTTTGGGTTAAAAAGTATTCTATGCCCTTTTTAGGGACTTAAAGTATCTCCATGCCGAATTTCAGCAAAATCTGTTCGGCGGTTTGAGCGTGAAGAGATAACAGACTCCGATAAACAGTTTTTATGTTTCTATGTATTTTTTAATTGTTTTTTAATGTTTCTATGTATTTTTTAATTGTTTAAAGAATTGTGTCTTGTTGTTTTATTGATTGTGTACTTCGCTTCATGTTTTTTTTTTTGGTTGTGATAATTGTTGTGTAATGTCTTATCGCGTCAAATAAATGTTTTTCATTTTATTTTTTACACTTTCACTTTTATAATATTAGTATGGGTATCTAGCTAGCTATGTATCATACATATTTAAACTTAGTAAAACGTACGGTTTCTAGCACGATAATCAAATCGCGCAGCGGATTACAATCCAAAACACAACCTTTCTCATAGCAAAGTCGGGTAAATATACTATGGAGGTTGGATATTTCGACTCTGCCAAGTCAAGAAGGTTAGGCTCAAGTGATATCTACTTGACCCCCACTACTCACTTAATGAACTTCATAGCTATTACAATGTTCGCTGTTTAAATTTAGTGAAACCAGACTTGACTTAGACCAAATTAAGACATAAAATATGTATTTTTATTTAGTTTCACGCTTCCTTACAACTTTTTAAATATGCTATAATAATGATATTAATATCTATGGACGCTTCAAACTGGCTTCGTGCTAAATACCCGAAGGACTTGTGTTACGTGTACCAGACTTCGGAAATATATCGAATACCTTTATACTATACATATATTTAAGACTTTTATTATATAATACATACATTTACATAACACACCAAACATTGAAAAATTTTTTGTTCAATTCGTGACCCCCGGCTTGAGCTACCAAAGCGCTCAACTACTGCGCCACAGAGGTCGTTAGCAATGTGAATTATATATTTTTATGAATTCTCTAACTCTTACTTAATTTTTAATCGAGCTTCAACCTAATAAAGTTTGATTAAAACTTATGTGTAAAAACACAAAGGAACACAATAATTATTTTCGCGGCGAATTGGCGAACTACAAACCTGCTATAAATTTGATAAAATGCAGGTTCTACAAAATCGGCGAAGATTGTTAATCGTCTGTAATCGTTTATAATCAGCGTGATCATCGTACAAGCAACTATCGTGCTCGCGTATTATAAGGTCTTATGTAATATGACAACTCCGAAAAAGTAGATTATGTATAAGAATCAAATATAAAGTATGAACTAAGAAACGAAAAGCAAAGTCGCGTGTAAAGATTGTAACTAAAATATTTGTCCTGCTAAAGATCCTGTAAAAAATAGATTTTACTGTACTTTCGAGCATATTTGTATGTGTACGCTCATGTAAGTCTGCGTTTAGTTTTTTCAACGAAATAATTTCAACATAAATAAATTTCGATACGTAACATTAATCGAATAGTAATTTCTCTTAAACCAAGATATATAGAATGCATTACGTAATTAATATTTTACTACAGCTAAGTTTTTAACGTTTATTGGTTTAATGAAATAAGTTGGCTGGTACGCGCCAATCGCGGGACGAACGGCAGTAGACACTGAGGCGCCGAGCGAATCGCCCACCAGTTGCTCATTCCCGCCAAGTTCAAGTTCGAAATTCGAATCCCGAAGCCACAGACTGGCGAATAATAAAAAAGTAATTTTGACATTTCGAAATTTAAGTTACTGCGTTTCGGCGCGAAAAAAGTTTTCTCGGTAGTGTGAAGTGGGTGTTTCTGTGAAGTTGTGTTAGTAGGCGTATGAAAGAAGTATAGAGGTACGTAAATAGACTTAGGTTTCTTTTGTGCTATGCAAATAAAAAAATGGTGTCCATATTTATAAAAAAATAAATACCTATATAAAAAGCGTGTAAAATATTGATGATGTTGAGTTAGTTGATAACTCGTTTAAAATCATTTCAAACAATTTAAAAAAACTTATTTTTTAAAATTTTTTATTTAATAATTTATTATGCACAAAACAATAATGATTTACACAGAGAGATGACACAAAGAATCTGCCTATTTTAAAAATGAATCTCTACCAGCAGCCCAATGGAGAGAGATGGGATTTAATGATAGCAGAAAGGACGTGGACAATAAATGAAAAGATTTAAGAAATAAATCAATTAACATATTTCATTAGAGTAAAAAAAAAAGAAAATTAATAAACATTTATATTTTATTCGGTTCACTAATTACGATACGTTCAAGGGCCTTGATCAAAATTTATCCTTTCCTTTAATTTATTAGCTATAATGATACGGACAACACTCAAACGTAACCTTAGATATATTGACCATGGGTTAATTAGTCATTAAAAACCCAAGACTTTATAAAGATCAAAGCAGACCTTATTATAGCACACTCAAGCACGCACTTAAGGTTTTGTCTTAAAATAAAACCTGCTTTGAAGATATATTTTTTTATTACGACTCTATCAAAGCTTCTCCATAAAATATTTAAGCTGGAAAAAATAGTAGACATATTGTTTTATTTTTTCAAAGGAATTTCTTTAAGCGTCTTAATATAATCTAGTTCTATATTACGAGTTATTTTAAGCCATTTATGAAAGTCTTTACTAATATTGTAAAATATGCGAAAATGTCTCTCTGTTACCCAAACTTATTTTGCTGAAATTTGGCATGGAGATATTTTTCAGTCCATTGGATATGAAGAGTAATAGCGCAACGCTTTTCCGGCGTCTTGTAGTATTATTCTTGCCAAAATGAATTTTATACACGACATAACGTTTTATTTTAGATTTTTAACACGACACATAGTTAACATACGTATTCTCGCTGCCAGCGGCCGCGACACATAATAAAGCGTGTTTGTGTAGTGTTTTAAACTATTCATTTATTGATGTACTATTTTTTCTCCAAGGAATATTACCTGTTTACCCTTAAAACTCATACACATAACATAGTTTTATTAAAAAACGTTCGTTAAAAGATTCACCATAATTTAAAAAAAACACCAGAAGTATTCTGTAAAACTTCAAGAAGAGAGCGTATTCCCTCTCAACAGGCCGGTAACGCAACTGCAACTTTTCTGATGTTGGAAGTGTCCATTAGCGAAGAAAGTTGCGTCCACTATGTGAGCCATGAGCTTATTACTATTGATATTTCTCTAATTTTCTTAAAAAACTAGTTGTTGTCCGCGACTGGGTCCCCTTGAAAATTATAAAATATCCCATTTTTACAAAATTTTTGATTACTTTATACAGCCTTTTTATACAGTCTATAGCCTTCCTCGATAAATAGACCAAATAAATATGCATTAATTTTTTTTCTTTCTTCAAAGAAATCTATCGTTATTGAAAAACTATGTAGCCCAAATAAAATTTGTTAGCAAGTTGAATGACTTAAAATTAAGTTAAAATTTTGTTACTTATCTATTTAATACGTGTAAGCCAGACATTAGAAAGAGGGATCCGATATAGATTGTGACGTCAAAGTCTATAATAAGCTACGTTCAAAGTTCATACTAAATTACGTTTTAAGAGAAAAAGGTGGGTAGAAAACTGAAATCGCTAATACTTACTCACTTCTCAACAGATTTCTGAGATTTTTGTCATTCTGTATAGCCCACTGTCATAATAATGCATTCATATGATTTTCATATTTATTTATTTTATTTAATATTATATATTATACTCTGTAAACTTATGTATAGATTAAGGTTTTTATACTGTTGTGCTGAATAAATAATTATTATTATTATTATTTACCGAAAAGGTCGTGTGTGCGGGCAAAAACTCGCGTGAGAATAATTTCATCTTTTCCCTTCCTTCGTTATAACTTCTTCCATCCGTCTTCCATAATATAATATGTTTAGTATATAGTTTTGCGGTGTCGAAGAATATTGTGAACGTTTTTTATGTTAAATTTAAATCTTGGAATCTTTTTAAACAGAAACTCTTACATTAGGTACCTAAAAATAATCCATTCTTGCATACTTATATTATAAATGCGAAAGTGTCTGTCTGTTACGTCTTCACGCCCAAACCGCTGAATCGATTTTGCTTCAATTTGGTGTGGAGTTTGAGTCCCGGAAAAGGAAAAAGGATACTTCTCATCCCGGAAAAATGTACGGTTCCCGCGCGATATATATAATAGTATCTTTATACATTACCAAAAGTAAGTGAAAATACTTGAGCGTGTACAAGTCCATTACGTAGAGTTACCGTGAAGGTGGTAGCGCCCTGAAAGCGATTTTTTTTGTGATTTTTATAAACAAACGTACGTTAGAGCGCTTATCTGATACAAATCACAGAAAAACTTCTAAAAGGATTTTGAAGAAACTTGGTAATCACAGGAACAGTTTCTCGATCAAATCCTCCCGTCGGATATGTCGTTTTTACGCGGGTGAAGCTGCCGGTTAAATATAGAATTAAAATCAAAACTTGAGACACTGAAACGATTATTTTCTTTCAAACTTAGCTGAATAAACATCTTGCTGATTAAAGACGAAAACTTCTACTGTACAAAGATTTTAAGCGTTTAAAATATTCGAATGATCAAAGCATTTTTATAAAAAAAAACATGATACAAAATGGCCAGAAAATATTAGACGTGTAATTTTGTCTGAGTACCTAAAACTTTTTTATTTTCATTCGGGAAACTTTTTAACGAACTTTTTACATTTAACCATTGAACATTTTAAAGCTTGTACTTATATTTTCACCCGACTGTGCCAGAAGGAGGTCTATATTTTTCGAGAGTATGTATGTATGTATGATTGTATGTATAATTGTTTGACACGCTCTGCAGTCTAAACGGCTTGATGAATTTTAACGTATGAGGTATCGTTAGATTCGTCTTGATAGCGCAAATGACACTGAGTACATTAGAAAGCGCTTTGGGAGCTTCAACCCGGGGCCGCGGGTTCGAATCCCGCCGACGGGACAAAAAGTTTTTCAACGCTCCTGGGTCTTGGACGTGTATTAAATGTATATCACAATATTATAAAAATAGTACTACTATTAAATATATTTCCGTTGACTGGTACTCGTAACATAAGTCCTTCAGGTACTTACTGCAGGACCAGACTGACGTGGTGTGAAGCGTCCATAGATATTATTAATTATTATTTTCTACGCGGCCGACCCACGCGCACATAAGAGCCGAAATTACGCGGCCGAAATTCATGTGTTGCTATAAAAAACATGGCTGCCGTAACACTGCCGAAATTACGCCCGACTTTAGTAACGCGACGTAATTTCGACATGGGGTGTCATCTATTTAAAACACATTGCAGGCGTAATCATGCCAAACTTCGGCTTAGTGTGTATAGACATTCATGATTGATTAGCTAATGCTGAAAACTGTAAATCTGCAGGTTGGGTTATCTATTATATAAAACAAGCCGGGTTTTCCTTCCTGACCATATAACTCCGGAACGCACGAACCGTTTTCGACAGTTTTGCATACGTTGGAAAGGTCTCGGGATCTGTTAAGTTTATAGCGAAGATAATTCCGGAAAAAAAAAATAGGTGAAATGCAGGAAAACAGGGAAAATCATTTTACACATACAGCGCCATCTCTGATACCTGGCATGCACTACAACGGCGC
>JAOTAV010039583.1:0-18306 GCA_026546445.1 Cyclargus thomasi
TAGCGAGTTAACAAAACGGTCAGCTAAAAATTAAGTAGTAAGTATTAAGTGACGTTCAAACGTAGGCGAGTTAAGTTAAGTTGGTAGTTCGATAACAAGATAAGTTTCCATAAATTGCTCAATTACTGCCTACAAACTAATTACATTCAATAATTTACTCAACTAAATACCTATTGTATTAAAATTTTTCATAAATTAAATATTATAATATGAACTGTACTAAACTCAAACGTCTACGCGCTGATGAGTTAAGTTGGCGAAACGCGGGAGACGCGAGAGGGGTGGCACTTCACACTTAACTCGCCAAAATATAGGATCGCGTTCTATTTAAGCCAACTTAATTAACAACTTACAATTTAACTTGGTTTTACCGTTCAAACGTCAAGAATAACTAAACTCGCCGAACGTGTTACAACGCAACTTAACCAAATTAAGTGTAAATCGGCCCTCAAACTCAGGATGTTAAATTAAGTACGATGCAAATGAATGCAAATTATTATGCTTGCGTCAAAACATATACAGAATGTCAAAATATCTCCGAATTCTTCTGAGAAATATGTAAGATATTACCGATTTATGTTTTCTACCCATCTATTTCTCTCAAAACGTAATTTAGTATGAACTTACACAATCAACATCGGATCTCTCTTTCTAACTGACTACTTTATATGTGTACCAGTACCTACGTTCGTCGTATAGAAGAATCTAGAAACATCGCGATAAAAACAAACAAACTGCTTACAAACTTTATTAAAAAAATATTTTGAATTGTGTTACGCTACCCTAACTCTGTGAATCAATATAAATGTATCCACGCCCTTATGATAATTTAATTTAATATTAAGAAACCCAAGTGTGCCCACAGCGTTACTTCGCTGTATCGCACACGGTGCAAGATTCCGACATCTTTTCATGGAGATCTCCAAGTCGGCGGAAGCGGCCACCACCACCGTGAGACCAGCGGGGGACCTCATTCTATTACTCCACTTCAGTAGGGAAACACATGTAACATATATTTATTTATTTATTTATTTATAAACACACACATATCTCCTATTACAGTATAAACCAATACAGTTATAATATATATTTACTGTTAACAGCATATAACTTAACGATATTTTATAAACACTCTAGTGTAGGTTTGTCAAACAACAAAATGCAGCCCTTGTGAATTCACTGAGTGAACAAGAAAACTTATTTTAATTTGTAATTTTCATTTTATTATTTTAATGTAAAATTTTAAGTTAATAACGTAATTATTAAAATTCATCGTTACTATTGCGTTTATCGGTGTTGTTTATTTTGTTATTTTGAATTGATTTGTTGTTTGTATCTGATGGATATCGAATTGAGCATTATAGACTGATTGTTAACATTGTGATAAATATTTTGAGCAGACAATAAAAACTGTGATTTAAGAAACTTTTCTATTTAAGCCTTTTTTTTATTTTCTCATTCTTTTACTCTAAGTACTGGAGTTGCAGAAAAACGATATATAACGTATTATGGTACTGTTTATTTTAAGTAACTAAGAAACGAAAAATCTCGAAAAACCCGAGTACCCGGGTATTATTTAACAGAAACCCGAAAACCTGGGTTTCGAAAATTGGCTGCGACCCATAAAAATCTTAGCGGCCTACCTCTGACCTCTAAAAGATTTGTAACTTTGTCGTTTTGAATTTAATCAAAAAACCGACAAGACTACATCGTTTCTCAATAATTATTAATTTATTTAAAAATAGAAAGAAAAATTAATAAATTCCCTATCGCTTTACCATAATAAAATGTATTACTATGCCATTTTTACTATCGATATACAAGCGTGAAACCATTAGCCATTCAGGCATAATAATTAATATTACCTTTATATTCATTACTGCCGTCAATATAACGATGAGTCCCCTGGCGGTCATACTACCCTGTCGCCTCTATAAGTCTATACCCTCGTAAAAACCACATTAGCTGATGAAGGGACGTGTTTGGACAGGCATTCCGATGCTTAAATTAGTCGGTATGTATACTAGAGTATATGGATCCGAGTAGGTCAACTTCGTAGGAACTGACCGCGCGTGGCTCGCATTTGTGTATTAGACATAACGCGTCCGATCTTTATTCTCCGATATTGTTTAGCGTCCGTAGCCTAGTGGGTCTTACCCTCGAGAGGGCACAGGTTCGAACTCCGGTAGAGGCGTGTTCCAATTAGACATTTTCGGATCTCAAGTACACAATGCGGATGCTTATTGCCGTGGGAGAGCCATGCTTTGGCACGAATGGGCCGGCTGGACCGAAGTGATACCACGGTCCTGTGTTTCGTTACATTATTGAGTTTATCCAAGTGCTAGTATGTTCATTTATCTTTTTACATTCACGCGCCAGGTAGAACAGGTGTCTTGACTTAGATGTTAGAAACTCCGTAATGTAAACTTGTTTTGGAGGTCCCTCAATGTTAAGATGTTTAGTGCAGTGGTTGTTTACTAAAGTTAAATTTGTTTTGTTATTAAATTTGTTTTGTATATTAAAATCAACCACAACTGGCCTAGAGTTTCCCATTTTTGACTTTTGCCTGTGTATGTCTCGAATGCTTTTATCGTGTACAAAATGCTTTATAACTTCGCCTAATGTTTTAACCGTATTTATGAGGGTTTCAGTCTTTTCACCTCGACTTTTAGTTATGCCGTTTATTTCTATAGTTGTATTACCCCCTATCCCTATTCCCTCATAAAGGCCGCACGCACTCGCAACTCACGAGTGTCCATGTGCGACGGCGGTTTCCTTCCATGAGGTAAACCGTCTATATAATTTTACAAGTCGAAGCATCTTCATTCACCCGATAGTTCACGATGCACCTGAATGCCTGAACCCGCCAGGTAACGCAGCAAATGTTGATCAAACATCGACCGTGTTAGTGTAGACTGCCGGCTGCACGGCGCTACGGTACGGTACACTTCGTACAATATTATTGCTGTGTGAGCTGCTGGAATCATTTTTAGTATACAGTTATTTTGGGATTCGTTATGGAGCGTGTACACTCTCGCCGAGACTCTCGCAAGTGGCTGACAGGAGGCGAGGCGAGCTATTTACACTTTGTCTCGGCTAGAGTGTATAGCCTCTATTAGAATTTTATTCGAAAACGTACAATTTTCATACATATAGGTTAAAAAAAAATTCTACCATTAAATTTAAGATCAAAAATAAAACTCTTAATTTGAAGCGAGTTAAAAATATTTTCTAATAAACATTACTGACAATCGGTAAGCCCCGGAATCGAATCGACACTTAAAGTCATGAATCCCTGGCCCTGGAAATTGGAATCAACATTTACGTCCTGTAGGATGCAAACCCACATCAGAGGAACCAGGTCACTCCTCAACTATTCCACCTATTGCTCAGACTGTACCTCATAAAAGTTACAAATTAATTCCGCGGCTCGGGGGGTTAAGCCGGGGGGTTCGGGGGCTGAAATGGGGGTCAAAGTGGGAGTTAAACCCTTTGAGCAAGAAACCGGTCATGCCGGCGGACCGCGAAATATTTTTAATTATAATTTACTTAGGAGAGGAGTATCTGCGATTTATTTTCATTAAAAACTTGGGTTTCGACTTTGGGACGGCTGAGTGATCAAAGATTTGGTGATCGATCGTGATAATTGTGGTGATGGCTACGGAAAAGTTTCATTTTAAACGGTTGTAACTTACTTTAAAGATAATTATGATACTTTGAATTGAGTGCGATGATTGAAATATTTTTAGACTGAAAGTTTAATGTTCTACTAATTCTATTTATGACAAAATATTTTTCAAATGAGAGGAGTCTAATTCTTATTTAAATCTTAATTTTTTTTTCCAAAATCATTTATACTACTAGGGTGCTTTACAGACGAAAGAAGTCGTGAAAAAGTGCGTTGTGTTTTTGTATTTCTTCGCTAAATTCGTGTTCTTTCGGGTTTTAATGCGTTATAGTGGTAGAATATCAACCATTAAATATTCGTTATCATGCACGAGTGTGGGCAAGTGATACAACTTCAAGGAGCGTGCTATTTTATGTATCCCTCCAAAACTCCACTAGAAATTTTAGTGCGATTTTTTTTTTTGTATGGGAATATTTCAATCGCTAGCGCGCTTGCCCGTGCAAATCACAAAAAATACGCTTTAAGCCCCGCTACTTTTACAGTGAATTCTATATAAGGAACACATACAAGCCCTAAAGTTTTATCCCTTACTTTTGTTACACCCTGTATATGTGTTGGTGGTACTAGAACCAACAATCCGCTGCACTTATTTTTAACAATGTACCTTTGCAAGTTTTTACACAAAAAATCTAAAGCGGAAAACCAACATAGCTTAAACTTCGTAAACCTATGGTCCCTGTCAAATCACCTCAAAGCACTAATAACTAACAATAACAGAAGTTGTGTAATCCGGGTAACTGACAGACTGAACGACGTTAAGCACCGGTGCCGGGTGCCCAGGGGCGAAGGCCGAGGGGCGCAGGCCTAGGGGCGAAGGCCGGGACGAAGGCCGAACTTCCCAGGCTTAAGTGTTGTTAAACTTGACAAAGTCGAAAGTGTGAAATTATGACGTCGATAACTGTCTTTAATAGTATTATAATAGTTTAAATTGGTTTTGAAATTTTAAAGAGGGTGTCTAAAATCAAAAAGTCATACTTTAGGATGTGTTTTGTGTATATGAGATAAGTTTATATACTTATATATAATACTTTACGATATAATAACAATAATATATATATATAAATGCTTCACACCACGTCAGTCTGGCCCCGTGCTAAGTACCCGAGGGACTTGTGTTACGAGTACCAGACAACGGAAATATATTTAATACTTTTATACTACACATATATTTAAGTTTTTTATTATATGATACACATATTTAATACACATCCAAGACTCAGGAACATTGAAGAACTTGCTCAGTCGGCGGGATTCGAAGCCCCGAAGGCTTAAGCTACTAACGAGCTTACCAACTGAGCCACAGAGGTCGTCAAATGGATGTGAATCATTTATTATTATTGTATTGCTTGTTTAGAGTTTGCTGTAATATAATAATATAGTAATAATATCTATGGACCTTCACACCACGTCAATCTGGCCCTGTGCTAAGTACCCTAAGGACCTGTGTTACAGGTACCAGACTACGGAAATATATTTAATACATTTATACTATACACATATTTAAGATTTAAGAGATAATATTTAAGATTTTTATTATACAATACACATATTTAATATACATCCATGACCCAGGAACATTGAAAAACTTTTTGTTCCGTCGGCGGGATTCGAACCCGCGACCCCTGGAGTGAGCTACCATAGCTCAACCACTGCGCCACAGAGGTCGTCATGTAAAGACTTTAACGTTTAGTTTTTTTGGGAAAAGTTGTGGGGGCACAGAAATATTTTCTTAAGTATTGCTATTTAGTGACTGCTCTTATAAAAGTTCTAGCACGTTCCAGGTATAAAGTGGAGTTAACACGCTTGAAATTATTATAATTTTTTGGTTACGTTACGCACACTACAATATTTTAACACGACACGATAATCATACACGAAATACTGTTTTATTTATGGTTGAAGTCTGTGATTTTGTTTAATTAGTAAAGAGACCTAGCCAAATTGAAGTACGCGATTGAATTGAGAAATATTTATTGTCGAATTTCGACCACAGGGCGACCTAAAGTTATATTTTAATATTTGAAAAAAAAATGCAATTGAATATAGCACCGCAAATATAACAGAAATAATGCTTTTACAAAAGCTTGAGTACTCTTTAATGAACACAAAATATGAAGGCATTTTTGAAATGAAAATCAAACTCGCTTAACGAATTCTGCTGCGTAGACTCTGTCTCTGCGGGACAAAGCCAAAAAGTGAAAGACGGCATTTAGGCACGGATCAGCTAGACGTATAGAGAAACAACTGCGGAAGAAATTTGCGTGCATGCATTTTACACGCTGTATCGAAGAATAAATAATTAGTCGTATTTTATGATTATTTTTTACCCGACTGCGTCAGGAGGAGGGTTATGTTTCTCGAGAGTATGCATGTATGTATGTATGTGTGTATAATTGTTCGGTACACTCAGCAGCCTAAACGGCTTGAAGGATGTTAACGTATGAGTAATCATTAGATTCGTCTCGATAGCACAAGTGACACTGCGTACATTAAAAAATTAAAAAAATCAAAATGGCCGATTTTGAAGTCAAAATTGTGAGGTTCCAAATTTTTTTTCCCGACTATTTATTTAGGTATTCAATTGACGGGTTTTAAATAGCCAATCCAGAAATATACATAACTTGATGTTTAAACTGCAACTGTCCCCGCAGTCGGGTTTTCTGTCTTTTGGACATTTAGCTTGTTTTTATGAAATAGTCGGGTAACGTAGTAAATTAGGGCCAAAAGAAAGCAAGTCTCGTTGCCCATAGACGCTCGAGACATTAAAAGCAAGTGTGTAATGTTTACAAGGAATACTCTCTCTCCTTGAAGGTTTGCGAACCATAAATCCAGGAAACATTGCTAACAGCATCTTTTTTTACAAATTTTTTGTTACCGGTGAGTGGTGACAGGCAATATATAGACACTAGATAATTCATCATAACGACGATGAGGCAACAGCTTAGTATATTTTTCGCTTGTAGCAAGGGTGAAACCATATAAGAGGTTTAATTCAGAATAATAATTTATTAGAATCTAAGATAATTTCCCATAGTAAATCTTTTCAATATTTGTGTCAAAAAATTAAACTTTTCCGCCAAGACTTTTCATTTATTATTATAGCGTACAGACGAAAGAAAAAAAAACTTCGCAAGACGCCTTATAAGTATACTAGTTGTTGCCCGCGATTACATCCACGTGACATTTTATAAATTATCCCGTTTTTACAACATTTTTTATTAATGCTCAGTTCCTATCTGTCGTAGCATTATGTTATGTAGCCTATAGCCCTCCTCGATAAATGTACTAACCAACACAAAAAGAATTTGAATTTGCAATTCCCTCTATATTTTTACTATAGATACTGGACTAAGAGACTTTTCAATCTGTGGTTTCGGTCTTGGGTGTGCCGCCAAATTGTCATCGATTGGCGATCCTCGATTATTCACCAGACGAGTCATTATCTCCCATTGTTCACGCGTTTCTGGATATCCCCTGGTCTTGGCTTAATGCTGACTTTTTGTTTGAGGTTCTGGATGGATAATTGCTTGGCATTAGCGATGGTGATTTCGGTGCGGATTCGAATAATCATTATACATGGCACATATCCGTTTATGACGCGGAAACTGTACGTTTTACCGGAATAAAAAGTATCCTATATCGTTCCCCTGAACATAATATCTATAATAAATTTCAGAAAAATCGGTATAGCTGTTTGGGCGTGAAGGGAAAATAGATAGACACACTTATGCATTCATAATCTCACTAGCTATGTCCCGCGGTGCAAAAAAGTAGCCTTTGTGATAATCTAGAATATCAGCTAGCTCTATGCAAAATTTTATCGAATTTGGTCCAGCCGTTTAAGCGTGAAGAAGTAAAAAAGACACACTAACAAACTCACAAACTTTCCTTTTTATAGTTTTACCTAATAGGAAGTAGGATCCGCTGGAAATACAAATTTTAAGTGATTGAACAATTAGCGCTAAAAGTTAGAATAGATTTAGTATTGGTTTGAAAAAAAAAACAATTATTTAAATAAAGTGAAAATTTAGCTTAATGTTTATTTTTATTGTTTCAGGTATGAACATTTTTGGACGCAGTATGAAAAGAATATTTACAAAGACCATTTGAGTAAGACCATCGTAAAACGCAATAATGTTTGAACCAAAGTTTGTATCTTATAGCAGGATTTTACATACCGTATTAATAATAATCATTCAGGAAAAAAGCGGGAAAATATAAAAAAAGTATTTTAGAATTAAAAAATTCCAACTTCGAAAATTATGTCGCTAACTCTATCTAGCGGCTAACATGAGAACTAAAGAGTTGCTATCGCCACCTGTTCGTGGCTGCTGTCAACAGTTTGCAGTTTCAGTGTACACTGAAATTACGTTCGAAATAGATAGATGGCGTTTTAGATTTCTTATGCATTAAAAGGAGAATATAAAAGATGTTGGCATTTAAACTTGGTTGTTTTTTTAATTGAATAATTATATTGAAGATACGTCGAATTGTTTTTTTTTTAATTCCATATTTTGCTTTTATCAAAACTCACTCGTTTGTGTTTCATGTTTTTTTTTGATGAACCTATTGTTTTTATTATTATTATTATTATTAATACTCTCGTATAAAAATTTTTAATGCTAATACCTTTTTGCTTTTTTTAACGTCTAAACAAAAAACTCAAAATTATAATAACACGACAGTAAACGGCGAAGCAATTATTGGAAATAAATTGAACGCGCAAATTGAAAAAGGGAGAGTGGAGTTCACTCCATTTCCACTTGGACTTGATAAATTCAATTAAAATGATCTCACAGAAGTTGCTCTTGAATAGCGATTGTTAGAAGTTCAACTTTCCAACTTATACGCTAAATTATTACGGGCAATTCGAGTTCTCTTAGACGTTTCTACGAAGACTGGAAATTGTCTTTAATATTGGATACATGCACAGATTGAAATTCTTGCGGACCTGGAAAGTTCTGAAGATATGAAAAAGGAATGAGGCGTTTGAAAGTTTGATTTTTTTATTGGATTGAAAAAGTCATAGAGTAGCAAGGTCTTTAATAAAATCTCTGATTAATTAGCAGACGTTTTCATAGAGACAGTAAAACGTACTTATATGAATATTTATATACACTTTATATAAAGTAAACGTTTTAATTCAAAATTAATAGTAATATAATATTTATGCGCGCTTTATAAATTACACCGCGTCAGTCTAGCCCCGTGTAAAGTACCTGAAGGACTTGTTACGGGTACCAGACAAGGGAAATATATTTTATACTTTTATACCATACACATATTTAAGATCAAGGACATGTTTCACGGCTTACTGTTAAAGTTTCTATTAGGCTATCCGCAACTTTTTGTCTGAAAAAATCTGTCAAATAAAATTGTATCTGTCAAATAAATAGACAATCTGTAAACGGTGTAAGCGGTGAAACAACAACTTGCGGTCGGACTTGGCAAATCTCAGGCTTTTTAGATTGAAAACGAAATGCAGTACATTAGAAAGCTTTAAGGTAAAAATAATATGACTTCCAGATAGTATGTCTAAAAAAAATAATGTGCAAAAAAATCTCAGGCTTTTTTATGGAAATCGGGCCTGTTATCCGGACTTTTCATTATTTCATCTAGTAACTCTAATCCGAGACGACTAGAACAGTTTTAATGCTTTTTTCTTATGTGTTCAAAGGACTAACCCATAGGAACTAACATAGGCTACTTTTGGTTATGAAAAAATATCGCGTTTTTGAAAAAAATATTTTTAATCAAGAGAGTATTTCACGCGAGAGAAGCCGCGGACAAAAGCTATTGGTAAAATAAGCTCTTGTTGCAATATTTTCTATTTGTGTAGAGCGCCATCTTTGCGATATTCAACGTACCCTTTAGTAACCTCGAAGGTTAACAGCGCCATCTAAAATTTCCTGGCTACATCCATAAAGCGCATTCCTGGAACCAAGACCGTCAGGCACACCGTCACAATGTGTTTGCAAAAATAATCGCTAGATGGCGCTTTATTTAAAGAGGTTTTTGTTCAAAGGCAGCAGATGTCGCACTAAGATTTACTGAAAGTTTCTAGAAGTTCTCGAGTATGTATAATTTTTACACTGTATTTATAAATACAGTAAAAATTTTAATCGTCATCAACAATTTTCTGATAAATCATACAAAAAAAAATCAGACAGTATACCTACGCTGCCTAAAAAGTAACCAGTTTTATTAATAAACCGACTTTTATTATAATATTGTTATGTTCAATGTATAAAAAAATTATTTTACGAATCGTCCTGCAGAAAGTAGGGCAGTATTTTATTTATTGTTGCTTTCGCTTGTATTTTTATTGTATTTAGGTCGAAATACTTTTGTCAGTTGACAGCTTAATGAGATGGATAATGAAAAAACTGGCACACTACTTCACTGTATGTCAACAGAATTCAGGATAATAATATACAAAATATATATTTTGTTTGCGTGTTATTTTCTAGGACACACTATATGTTACTAACTGCCAAGGAAATGAACTTAAAACTATGGATATAAATTGGATAAAGATTTTTGCGTAAACTCGAGTAGGAAACGTGAGTATTTTTCTGTAAGATTCAAGTATATTTTGTGAACTTTAGTTTCCCGACTGCGTCAAAGAGATGTTTATTTTTTTTTGAGAGTATGTACTCGTATGTATTTGGCACGCTCTGCAGCCTAAACGAATTGATGGATTTTAACATAAGAGATATCTTTAAATTCGTCTTGATAGCGCAAGTGTCACTGGGTAAATAAAAAAATTTAAAAAATCAAAATCGTGGATTTTGAAGTCAAAATTGAGAGGTTTCAAAAAATGTTTGCTGCCCATTTAGGTCAAGTATAAAAATGAAGGGTTTTAAAAAGTCATGATAAAAATATACATAACTTGATGTTTAAATTACAATGGTTCCTGCAGTCGGGTTTTCTTTTTTCGACATTTAGCTTGTTTACTAATCTCTTAGTATCATTTCAAGCCCGCTTCTTTAAGTCCTTTCCACTCTTCAGTCCGCTCCGTTTTATGTCCGCTGACGCTTAAAGTACACAATTTCCCAGGACAAAATTCCCCTAAAGACTAGCTTTATAGGCAATAAACGATTTAGGAAAGATGTAAAATATTCCCGCTATCAGAGTACCAAGTATGAAATAACTTTTCAGGAATCGTATAAATGTCAGTTCGAAAAAGTGTGATGTGAAAATCATGGAGGCGAAAGATTCTCGCGCCAATAACAGAAAGCGAATCTCCATAATCCATCGCTTACAAACTTTGTCAATACTGTGTCCCATATTCGGAACGTCGTGTCGTTGATGTCCCATAGTTCCAACATTGGGAAACCATATCCCGGGTGCCGAGTGGGAGCTTTTTTCGCATTCGACCGCGAATTTTTACTTTAACGAAATTACTAAGATTTCATATGGCATTCGTACTGCACCGCCTAGCGATGCTCACGGTCACACGTAAAAATCCCGTATTAAATCTTAGTAAGCGCGAAACGTGTTTACGGTCGAAAGTGAAAAAAAAACTTGCACTCGACGCTATATTATATATATTATACTAGCCTTTTAGAATTCTAAAATACGAATATTGTTGTAATCCTCCTTCGGGAGCGCGATGTTTCTCCTGGACTAAACGTTAATGTTCTCCATCCTCTCAATTTACGCCAAAAATCAAGACAATTGATTCTTTTGGGCGCAAAGAAAGTAAGAACAAACAAACACCCTTGTGATTTACATTAAAATCCTATATTTTATTACACGAGCAAAAGTACGTCACACAAATTTTATTATTTTTAGACTCCTCCCCCCTGTCACCGGTAGTCACGTTTCAGAAACCCCCCTTTATTTTATGTCAATAATGTCTGATTTTACTAACTATACAACACAACCGATATTTAGAAATAGAGTGTCTTCCCTATTAAAAAATCGGCAACACACCTGCAAATCTTCTTATGTAGCAAGTATCCAGTAGCGTCGATTGCAATTATTGTTTTCCATCAGGCGGCCCGCTGACTCGTTTTCCTCCGAATTTTATAAAAAAAACTTTTTTTTTTCCAACAAACTCCAGGCGTATCTAGTGAAAGAACATAAAATGCTTTATTCATACGTTTGGAAACCGCCAAAAATGCCTGTCGTATCTACAGGGTACACAAGAATTCCAAATATGGCCCACAATTTTCATTCAATATTCCCCTTTGTATGAATATTGAACAGTCCGCCAGTAGATGGCGCTGAATTGTATAGATTGGGTTTATGAAAAGGTGCTTTTTCATAAGCAATGCATTCCGTAAAAATGCAACTTAATTCTTTAGCAGCTGTGCTGCCAGTGTGTTTGTAAGGGAGAATAAATAAGCCACGTGAAACCGCCAAAAAATGCGTAGCTTTTAGTATCCTTTTATTATCAGCCATACGAAGTTACTTCTATTTGATCCGGCGAATTTCGTACCGCCTTAGCGTAGAATTGATGCACTACTTTATATTGTATAGCCGACCTATCTCAGGTATGAGTACTATTCAATTTGAACTGGAATCCATAATATCCTCCATATAAAACTGAATCCATAATTCTCTGGTCTCGATACTCTTACAATATAGTATAGTGTGCAGTGTATAGTGTGTATAGTGAGCAGACGGGTTACCTGATGGAAGGCAACTGCCATCACCCATTGACTTGACCTTTATAAGGGAACAGGGGATGGGATTACGGACGTTGGGCCACCGGTAAACTCAGCACAACGCCGTTTCACGCCAGTTTTCTGTGAGGCCGTGGTATCACCAAAGCATGGCTCTCCCACGGCACGGTTACAGACAGACACTTTTACATTTATAAAATTATTATAAAAGCACGGCAGTATGGTTTATTCACACTAGAAGACTTACGGAGCCCTTCGTGCGCGAGTCCAGCTCGCACTTGGTCGGTTTATTGTAAAAATATCTACATACTCCACTTTACCTACAATGTATATAACATGTCACAACTCACAACAGCACCCTTCGTTTACCGACCACTTCAAATAATGATCACTGCTCACTTCAGCCCGACATAATGGTGTTTGGTTTTGCCATATTTTCATGGGGTACAAACATACAAATGATATATGCCTCAAACCATCGAGGTATATCTATAGAGAGGCTATTTCAAACATCGAACTTAATGTCACACTCGCTGAATTTCCATTTTTGAAATTGCCGGTAATTGCTATTACATTAACACGACAGAAGTGACACAGGTTTGTGCCTACACCCGAATTAATATAAGTGTATAAAATAAAAGAAATATTTTATAGATATTATTTATTAAGGAAAAAATAAAAATACATAAAATAATCAATCCAACATGCTAATGTTTATTATAGGTAAAGTTTTCAATGATTATATCAATAAATAGATAAGTTAAACTTTTTAAAATTAACAAGTATTTTTATACAGTAAAACATTGAGATGTACTCGTATGTTAATGTAATTATTACAAAAATGCTAACGCGTTCATTCATATTTCTATCGTCATTTCACTCTGAATCTACCTATTCTATGGCTGTGTTCGCTAGAATTTTGGCAGGCTCAAATCTCTTATGCTCCTGTCAAACTCACGTAATGTCATGGCAACATCAACTATAATTGCTTACAACTTGACAGGTAACCAATTATAAGCATTTTTTGTGACGTTGTCATGACAACGCATGCGTATAAGAGATTTGGGCGCGCATACACTCATGCAAACAAACGCTAGCGAACACGGCCTGTGATGTGCAAAATGGTGCGTGTCTATGCGTAGTATTTAAATTGTACACAACTTAACGCTGAAAAGTTGCAGAAAAACGCGTTGCAGTTTGCCGTGTTACTCAAATTATTTGTGCAGTATCATAACACACGATTAGGCTTTTGTTGTGATATTATTCGACTTTGTTTTAGTGTGGAATGCGTAGTGTGCAGAAGAGGTGCAGCGCGACTGGGAGCGGTGTGGTAACATGTGTGTGTTTAGTGGGGGGGTTACCACAGCGTTGCCTTACGGTGTCCTCTCTATATATTTACATTGATGCCTCAAAGATATTAAACCTAGTGACAAGGTGTGACATTTAATAAATACAAGCCACAAAAACTTTAACAATTACTAGAGGTCGCCCTGTGGTCGAAATTCGACTATAAATATTTAAATACATCGCGTAGAGGAGCTCTAAAGAATGCAATCTATTCACAATTCAAACAGGGATTTTAATTTGGCATAAAAGTCTTATCACCAGGCCATTAAATTTCATTTAAAAATGGTGTTATATAGCCCCATAGTATAACCTATATAACATCACGCCACGACACATAGTCGCCTGGCAGTAATCATACATGTTGCAAAAACGGAATAGTTTATAAAAAAGTTAAATATATAAAATATATTCTAGTGAGGAAATCCTTAACAAATACTCAGAGTTTCATACTACGCGTGCGAATGACGGGTTTATGAAAAGAACATCTTGTCCTAGATTCCTTTCAAAATGTCTCTTGCATTTAAATCCTGCAGTTTTTAAATGTAAGTTTTTCTTACATTAATTCAATTCAAATATGTATTAAATATATTATGAAGGAATAGGGATAGGGGAATTAGGGAAGTTGGGCCACCGATAAACTCACTTACTGTACGAAACACAGCACAACGCCGTTTCACGCCAGTTTTCGGGCTGGCCCGGGCGGGTCGAGCCGACCCATTCGCGCCGAAGCATGGCTCTCCCACGACAATGAGCGTCCGTAGTACGTACTCGAGATCCCCTAAAATTCCTTTATTTAAAATTTGCACACAGCTGAAAAATGCTTCCTACTCATAACTTTTTTGACTCTCGGCTGTGGGTCTTTCCTTTGTCTTATTTTTCTATATTCATGTGATGGACGAAAACGCCAGTCAAAAGTTTTACACCTCACAAATATACATTTTCTATCTTATCTTCTTTTAATGGCGATATAACCATGGTCAGTGTCGAGTAAAGGCGGGAAATCAATTTTCTTGGTCCAAAAATTTTAGCAACGTTACAATATTTCGTCAAGTCTTAAGTCTAGTCAAAATCAAGATAAGTCGTCAGTGCAGACAAAGTGTCAAGTCAGTGGATTTAGTAAAGTGGTAGACGCTTTACTAAAATTCCTAGTAGAGTTTTGGAGGGATACATAAAATATCGTCTCGATGAATATCCACAGTACGATTTTTGCGTGACTTTCTGCCTCGCACAGTAAAGGCCTGGAATGAACTATCACCAGCAGTATTTCCGGATCGTTACGACCTACAAACCTTCAAGAAGAGAGCGTATTCCCTCTTAAAAGGGCCGGCAACGCACATGCAACCCTGATGTTGCGAGTGTCTATGGGCGGAGGTAGTTGCTTTCCATTAGGTAACCCGTTTGCTCGTTTGGCCCCCTATTTTTATATATAAAAAAAAGAAAAACAAAAACACAACATCACTTTTTCTCATCCCGCCAAAACTCCATCTTCTTCTAATCACTGGCGTAACTACAAGGTGACAAGCCGGAAAAATGCCAAGGGCCCCCAGTTGGAAGGGGTTGATCGGGGCAACCTCCCTAGACGAGTGGCAAGCGATTATTTTTTACAATAATCACTTGACGTGTTTTTGTTTAAGATTGACATAGTGGAACGAAAACGAATTTGCCACGGGCCTCGAATGGTATAGTTACGCCACTGCTTCTAAGCGACTTCTTTTTTAGCTAGCACTATAAATTTTTAATAATATCTTTAGTATATTAATACGCGAGCGGAAAACTTTGAACCACTTTTGACGAAAGACGCGTAGATATACAAAACCATGAAATTTCTCCCAGTTGCAGTCGATCTTTCATATTTTTAATAAATAAAACGTTTCTTACACTACAATATTTAGACATGACACGTTAATCATACACGAAATAATCTATTGTTTATGGTTGACGTCTGTGTTTTTTTAAATCAAATTTAATGGCCTAGTAATAAGACCTATAAGCCAAATTGAAATCCGTGTTTGAATTGCAAATAGATTATTTTTTGTTTAAACGCGTCGAGGAAGGGCCATAGGGCTATCTATAGCCTTCCTCGATAAATGGACTAACCAACACAAAAATATTTTTTCTATACCGGCCAGTAGTTCCTGAGATTAGCGCGTTCAAACAAATAAACAACAAACTCTTCAGCTTTATATTTTAAGTATAGATATTTCGTATGCCTTAAAACTGTTTCATAAGCATTTTTGTATTTATCTCAGTTTCTGTAATGGCGTAAAAAAAGTGTAATGCACACACACTTTAAAACATTCGCTGGCAGTATTTTCGGACTACAGTCTGCAAAATTTCAAGAATTTAGCTTATTTCCTCTAAGAAAATCAAGAACGTACATGCAAGTCTTCTGACGTTGAGAGTGTCCGTGGAACGCTTTCTATCAGGTAATCCGTTTTGCTCTTTTCGCCCCTAATAAACCTTACTGCGCAGTTAATGTTATAAGGGAAAACTATTTTTGGAACATTAAGGGCGCGTCGAATACGCTATCCACAACTTATCTGACAGATGAGGTATGCAAAGATAAAAGACCACCATATTTCAAAGTACCAGGGTAACATACTACAAGTGGAGTTCTACCGTTAAATCCGCGGTATATTGCTCGCTACCATGAATATTAAATGAACCGTGTTCGTGCGGTCCACCGCCGCGCCGGCTGCGAGGACCGCGGGCTTCATCGAACATAACGCGCAACGTATGATGGAATCATCGGTGCGTTATAACCGTGCAAAATTAATTCGGATTTGTGTCAATGAGAACTCGAGTAAATCGGTATCGTTCTAATTGATATCAAACATTCAAATCTTTTCTCTGCATAATTTATTATTTAGCACTGAGTAGAATATTAAGGGAAACAGACAGATTATAATCTAAAATACGATTTTCAATAGAGGGAATTTGGAGCCGTATAATCCCTGTTCAGAACGAATACCTCTAAGACTATATATACTAATAATATAAAGCGAAAGTGTTCGTTTGAACGCTCTAATCTGCTACTGGCCGGATCTGAAAAAATATTTTTGTGTTTGTCAATCGATTTGTCGAGGAAGGCTAAAGGCTATATAACATCACGCTACAAAAATAGGACCGGTGCAATTATTTAAAAAAAATGTTGTACCAACGAGATGATTTATGAAGTTTCACGTGGACGTAGTCGCGGGCAACAACTAGACATAAAATAGGGAAGATGCGTGTCGTTTAATACGATTAAGAGAAATTTATTTCTTATAAATCCATGAAAAGTTCGGCGAATAAATATCCCTTAAATAAATGTAAATGTCAAGAAAGGTTCATGTCTAAGTCAAATGTATGGACATAATAGGTTCATTTTAGTGACACTTTTCCATAACAGATGTCACTATCAGAAAGCCAAATCGCGGTATCGGTTGTACATCAGTCAGAGTATATTATTCAAGAGTAGGAAGTGTGATGAGAAGGCCCTCACGGTCGAAGAGGAAGGAATCGAACCCTCGCGGCGCCCTTGTACATAACACGCCTGCACTGGTCCATGGAGGTCGACTGACGTCGTGGACTACATCATCACTTGAGGGACGAGCGGTCTGCATTCTCGCCACAAGGTCAACTTTAGTTCCTTTGTGGTGAGCCGTGAGAGTACCGACGAATCTCCTATCGACCTTCGAGGTGGAGGAATTCTGGCCGACTGGTGTGGTCTACCGAAGGTTCCGGGGGAGACTCCGGAATGAAGTGCGCGTCGTGTCGCCGGCAACACGCGACAAAGTGTAGTTTTAAGTATATTATTTTCATATGTATGTTAGTCTATAAGGTATTTATATTATGGTCCTTGTTGCCTGAAATAAATGGTAAATAATTATATGTTCAAGCTGTGAGCTGGTTTCACTGGAGCTACCCTACTCAGCAACACGCGTACAACAAAATATCTCGAATGCTATCTGTTATGATAGTGGACTAAAAAATATACAGATTGACATAAAAATCTCTGAATTCTGTTGAGAAATGAGTAAGATATTATCGATTTAAGTTTTCTACCCATCCCTTTCTCTCAAAACGTAATTTAGTATGATCTTTGTATGCGGCTTATGGACTTTGACGTCACAACCAATATCGGATCTCTCTTTCTAACTGACGACTTTAAAGGCTTGCAACTTTGTTGTTTTCAATTTTATCAAAAAACTGATTCGACTACATCGTTTTTCAATAACGATAGATTTTTTTAAAGAAAGAAAAAAAAACATGCATATTCCCTATTATGCGTTTTGGATAGTTTACCAACGTGACAGTCGATCGAGTTAGCCGGCATGATACACAGATTGTTGTTTTGTGAAGCCTGTTACGCGTTACATCGTGTTTGTTCACCGTATGTAATCTAGTTAGCTTTTTTTTCGTGTCCAAATTAAAACCTATTTCAGTCTTTGATTTGTTTTATAGCAGTCAATATATTCTACACATTTAATAGAACAGTAAAATTGGTGTGTCTGTACAATTTATATTTTTACAAACTAATTAATGTGAGGGGCTTAGGAACAGTAATAGAAAACATATTAACAAATTATTTTTTAACAAAAAATTAAAACCGACTTCCAAGGGAAAAAACTAAAATAGTACAAAAGAAACTAAAAA
>JAOTAV010039594.1:0-44274 GCA_026546445.1 Cyclargus thomasi
TTTTCCAATAAAAAAAAACACAATCTGCTTATTTATTGCCATTAAGGCGGAACAAAGTTCGCCGGGTCAGCTAGTATATAATAAATAAAGATATTTAAAATTTTAATATTTTTTCAGCAACCTCACTTCGGACGCCAGGATCCACTTTGAGGCGCTAAAGTTATAACTTATGTTAGTAGAAGATACGAAGATATGTTAGTGGTCGAGATTCGATTATAAATATTAACCCTATTATTAAAGCATCGAAACCCGAACCTAACTTTTAAAACCCGGGTACCTGGGTTTTTCGAGCTTTATCGTTTTTTTAATTTAAAATAAACAGTAATATAATATTTTATACATCGTTTTTCTGCAACTCCACTACTTAGTGTAAAAGAAAATTAAAAAAATGAGAAAATTAATAAAAAGTTTCTTTAATCACATCTTGGATCACATGTGATTGTCTTTGCTCAAAATATTATTCACAATTTTAACAATTAGTTCTTAATGCTCAATATAGTATCAATAAATCAATTAAAAAAAAACAATAAAGAATACCGTTAAACGCAATACAATATATTTTTTAAATAAAAAAAGCTCTTAAGAAAGTTTTAACTCTTATTAACGATTTTTGTAAAAGAAAAAGAATTTTTAAGCATCTTAGTAACAAAGTATCGTAAAAGAAAATAAAACACGAAAAAGCTCGGTTTTTAATTTTTTAAACCCGGGTTTTTTGTGATCCCCATCACCCGGGTTTTCCCGGGTTTTCGAGCTTCGGGTAAACCCGGTCTCGATGCCATACCCATTTATTCATAAAAATATTTAAACAACGTTTAACTAATCAAGGTTCGCTGTCCCTTTCTTGCAAATTAAGGAAAGATTACGCTCGCGTTTGCATGCACAAACGCGAGCGTGATCTTTCCATTGTTAATATTTTATTCTTTGTACTTGTTGGGAGAAATAAACTTATTTATTATTATTATTATTTTTAATGACTCACCTAGGTAATGTTATCAATAAAATCATATTTTAAAATAATATTGGTATTCCACATTCCTCCTCCATATCAACTGTAACTGTGAGAAATTTCATGCTTCTACATCTGCGCGTCTTTCTTAAAGAGGGGTACAAATGTTTTCCGCTCGCGTAATAATATTATATTATAGATTACTGTTTTTGCTACTGATGATAACGCAGCTTTTACTTTGGTTGTTACACTGAGGTAGCTAGGGTGTCGGTTCATACTATATTATTATTTAATGCTGTATATGTACTGTAGTTATACTTATAGAGTGGGTATTTACAGCAGTAATAAGCAGTAATGTGTATGCGTGTTGCAATGACTCACCTAGATAATGTAATCGGTTTATGCTCTAGGGAAATGTATTAGGTACTATTCTAAAATGTTATTTTACTATAACTTTATAAATGCGAACATTGACGATACGCCTTCATCTTCCATTTGAAGGATTGATATAAAACGCATAACTATAGTATGTTAATGAAAAAATATTTTAGTTAATAGAAGCAGGCGTTACTTTGCGGAAATCCATAGCTTTATGTTTAGTAAATTAAGATTTTTTAGAAATATTCCGCGAAATTAACCTAAACCTGTAAGTAAAAATGCGGTTTGAGAACCTCGACGCGCGTTTCGCTCCAACACCAGGGCATCCGAGGTTAATTTTGCGGAATATTGCTAAAAATCCTAATTAACTAAACTCAAGGAAAAAAAAGTTTGTAACAAAAACTACATTTTTCCCAAACATTAAATCTTGAAAAATTGCTATCTGGGAAAATTGCAACGTGCACTTGGCAATACGCCAACACTATGTCATAATGATCTTACACGGGCAAATGGACAGCAACGTTCGTGAACAATAAATAAAAGTGCAATTATCGCTTTGTCCTAACTATATATATAGCTAAACGTGGGGAGGCTATAGTTTACTTAATTAGATACCTAAACTTTAATTATTAAACATAACTTTAACTAGAGAGTAGAGATTATTTAATAATCTTTTACGAACTCATTATTTACCTAGCCGACCTCTTTTATAATGAAAACAATTAGCACCTAATTAAGAAAATAAAGGTGACGCACATACCGTAGACTGTAGAGTACACGCCGCATTTCTTGATAGGTATCGCTTCCTACTCTACGAAAAGCGGCGCGTACGGTGCGGGTGAATATACCAGTTCGGTGTACCATGCAAAAAAATTATACAGAGCCAGTTGATGGACCTACGTCATTTGGTCTTAGACCCGCAATCTGTCTCTCTCTGCCAACTTGATAGTACTTACATTTTCCCATATTCTTCAGTCGCTCCTTGAAGTCATCGTCATCGTGGCATTTAGTCTTATGTCCCTGCTCGCTGTCGAGAGCCGCAATGAACTCCTGGTTCCACCGCAGCTCGGCCATGAACTCCTCATTCTGCAGGAAGGCCACGATGCGCTCATCGTCCATGTCCAGACTTAGATCGATCCTGGCGTCGGTGCCGGGCGGTATCCGCAGGAACATCGGAGGTAAAGGCCCTAGCATCCGAGGTACCCATTTCCTTCTCACCGCCAAAGGAACTGATTCGTCCACTACATCTCTGAAAATAACTATTTCAAGATATTATACACAGTTAAGTTTGTTTTAATGTTGTGATGCATAAAATATAATATAAGTATCGATTATTCTCTGGGTGCTCTGGGCCTAATTGATAGCTGTGGTCGCGACGTTATTTATTACTGCATAAATATTTTTTCCCACTTCTAGCCAGGCAGGAGAGCATGCTCAGGAAACAAAACATGAAGACAGACAGCAATGGCGCAATGCGTCTTTGTATACGGAGTGCTTGTATTATCTCACCTCTTTTTTTATGAAAGGGTGAAATCGAGTTTAGCAGTAACTTAACCAATAGGTATATTGTTACCTGTAATAATTATATTACAACGTTCTACTATATGTTTATTAGCCTAGGTATGAATTTGTCAATAGCAAGGTTAGAATTACTGAATCTAGTAAGAACTCATTATTTACATTATCTCATTATAAGCAATAATTAAAGCATTGTCAAACTGCACAGACGTTGCAACTTGAGTCTTGACACTGTTCGCATTATCATAATCGAGTACCAACTACCAAGAGGTGAACTTACACAAGCGCTGTCGTGTCGTCGCTGGTCTGCCGCGAGGCTGCGCGGGGTCGGCGGGGCGAACTAGCCTCCACCCGCTCCATCTCGAGCCGCAGCCTCTCATTCTGGTTGTCGGTGCTCATTGCCAGCAGCTGGTCTATGGTGGCGTCTACAGCGCCCTGGTTCGCGCGGAGCACCGCCTCGATGACGTCGTCGTCCATGTCCGGGAACATCGTCTTGAAGTCCGTCATCGCCTGCGTGAACTCCAGCTGCATGGTAGACGCCATATCGTCTCGCGTCACGAGCGTAGTGTGGGGGGAGGGGCGCGGGCGGGGGCCATAGCGGCTCACCACTGCGGTCTCATCGCCGGCCACACCGGCAGGCTTAGCATGGCGACAATGGAAGTATTTTCTTCTATAGCAGGATATACAAAGTGGCAGATATACAGAGGAAGCCTGTCAGTTTATCCCAACTATCTGTCAGTTTGTCTATTCTTCTGTATTTCTACGACGCTTATGCTACAGAGCGATACCATGATGTGCAGTTTTCACTTTCGAGTTCCAGGTGCAGTGCGCGTGCGTGAGACGTGAGTGCAAGGAGTCGCGGGGAGGTGGAGTCGATATAAATAGAGCGGCGCGCGTCGGCCCCTGTCCGCCGCGCATGTCACACCATTGTTTGTAAATTGTGCTCACTTTGACCTTTATCGTCGCATGTCGCACTTCGCTGTAAAGGTTCTACACTGGCGAGTGCCACCCCGTTAAACATATTGAAGGCTTGTTTGACCTTAAACTTATTAACGTCTGTAATATAGAAAACAAAATGATGCGACATTCCTTAATTTTTTAAACAAAAAACTCGCTCGTTCTTTTTTCGCTATTAGTCTTTACTAGAGTAGTTGGCACAAGTCCACAGAATTAAGTTTTTATAACCTAGCATTTGCACTATGCCAGAAAAGGCCAAATACTTACCTATCAACTTATTTACCATAGGAACATTCTTTAGTTATAAACGTTTTCACTATTTGTTTTCTGACATGTGACTTCACCATGAATGTAGGTATGTACTAAGACAAAAACACGAAAATATTATATTATAGTTATGATTATAATAAGGAACCCTAATCATTTCTATGAAGCACAACACTATATCAAAATATTATGTTGATTTTGTAGTAGGAATATATTAAATAGTAAATAAAAAGCATGTATACTCTTATTTAATTTTATTTAGTTACCCAGGTTAATTTACCACAACTAGGTTTACATAATATGTGCAAGATCAAAATAATATATAACCGATACGAACCGATAACGCTTTAGTCACGAAATTATATATAAAGTCAAGATACCAAGCCAGAAATTCATTAAATACTAACTGTATTTTGTTGAAAATGTCTACATAAGGCTGTCAAAGATAATAATAATCATTTTTGTTAACAATAGTAGATAATATTCGTCTCCAAGTGCTAGAGCGCATTAGTGACTCTTGTGCCGTGACTTGTCACAGTGCCTCTAGGTCACTCGTGCGCGTTATCACTAAATGCGACAGTACAAGCACTCAACTTCAAAATTTAGAGGTCAGGTAAATTTTTAGACAATTTTAGGAGTAGAAAACAAAAGTTTATTATTAAGCTTGGTATCTCGATGTCTAATATACTAACTCCCTTACTAATAAAAACGTTTAAACAGCTTATAACTATTGAAATCATTGTTTAGTTATTCGTTGCATAAATATTTTTATTAGTAGGACCGTAAAAATTTATAACAGAAAATAAACGTAAACAATAATGAAATAACCAGTATTAAACGGCTCGAAATATGTGTTCTGTAGGCCATACAGAAGTTTAACAACAATTATTGTTTAAAGTATATTTGACTTTGCTTCTTATAGTAAAATGTTAAATTGAAAGATAAACATTTTGAATATCTTTCCAACGTTTAAACATAAAAGGTACATATAGCACTTGTAATTTTAAAATTGACTTGATATTTCATGGACATGGAAAGGAAATAAATCATTAAAAGAAATAAATCTTTTAATGATTTATTTCCTTTAGTAAATGTTTATAGAGCATTATGATAATTACACTAATCATACTTTTTGATGTTCAAGAAAACTAAATCAATGCTGATAATAATATTTATGTATAGTGGAATGTGCTAAATAATTCAGATCAGATTATTCATGGCACTTTATTATTCATTTAAATTGTTTCGATGACGCGAAAGTAATTATGACATGATAAGACAAAAATGCTTAAGTACAACATTTTTAAAAGTTAAATAGGACTTTACAACATTTGTATAATAATGCAAAAGTAATGCATATTGAACATTGATATTTTGCAAATAAGAAAAAAAAAACAGAATTCATAATTATACCAGCTTCAAAAGTGTAAACAATAACCATAATCTTAAAATTAAGTGTGTATTGGCTAAAATGCAAGCATCCTATGTTTATTTTTAATCACATACAATATAAAGTAACCCTCTTTTTGTTTCATATCTCCCAAAATACTACGTAGATCCATAATTGAGCTATATAATGTGCGTCTTTAATTTCATAAAAAAATAAAATAAATAAAATCTTAAATACATTTGGCAAAATTTGTTTTATACTAGTTGAAGCGGGTACTTTCAAGCTGGTGTATATTATAAGCATTGCTTTACAATATAATATTTTTATATTGTAAAGCAATGCTATTATAAAATTTTAATTTAAAATTTACACAGATCTTCAGACAGTTATAAAATTATTAATTTATATATAGTTTTATTTTTGTAGATTTATTATGTTTGATTTATTTCACAATATGTTATAATAACACATTTTTTACTTTCCTAAGACCATTTAATTAAGATTATAGAAAACATTTTTAAATGCACTTATGTTAAAAAAACACTTAGGCGTGAGAAAATATTCTTTTAAATAATTTAAAATCAAGAATAAAGAGCCAAACTTATATTTATCTAATGCGTTTCAACAGTTTGAAAATGTAAACAAATTCCATGTTATAGTAATTACTTTTTTAATTATATTTATAAAACAGCAGTCAAGGGAAATGACTATACACAACAAACTTGATGTAATGACTGTGTGTAATGTGTTTTACTATATTGCCATTTTATAATTCATACAACACTATTTATCATTATACAACGAAATGGAATATGCTAACACCGATGACATTTGTAATGGAATATTATACTTTTTACCGTTTACGATCGCCAATAGTTTTTTAACCGCAGTTAATCTTATCACACTTTCGATTGTCGCATTACAACACATTAACCAATCAAGAAAGCTATAGAGCAAATAAGCTACCGTCAAAAGGTTTCAGGAATCGCTCAACAAGTTTAGATGAAGCCGGACCTACTCTATACAAGTTAGACCAGAGCGTCGGCCCGGGCTTGCGGCAAAATAACGACGGTATTGGCAGCCGGAGCGGTAGCGGCCTGCTCCTGTGAATCCGGGTTCTGGAAAACATTGCGTAAACTTTAAATAGATATATAATCTTTACAAATAATTAAAGTGTGAATATCAAAACGCCCAAGTGCGAGTTGGACTCGCGCACGAATAGTTCCGTACGTTTCGAAAGTCAAGCGTTAGATTTACACTTCCCAATAAGCAATAGCGCGATGTAGACGTACTGCAGCGCCATCTAGTACTAAGACGAAAAAACTTGTCAAAAAACAAGTTTGTGGTATGCGAACCACTAATTTTTTTTTTTGACTTGGCGTTCACCCAACGGGTTATATAGAAACGAACTCGACTATTTATTAACAAATAGCCCAAAAATTTGTCAAAATATTGTAGTTCTGAACGTAAACTTTCTATCGGATCAGCGACCTTAAAGCTACTCTACAAATCCGTACATCTCAAAAAAAGAGGCGTTCGGGCTACAGACATATAAGGCACTTGTCGATGAAAGCAGAACAAGAAATAAAATATAAACAAAATATTCTACACCACTTAAAAGAGCTGAACCATTGCCAAGACAAACATCAGTACAAGCTTACTATAACCTTTTACTAGTCTATATCATAAAGCTAAAGCTAAAAAACATAACACCCAAACAGAAACACTACATAAAATCTTGAAAGACTTGATGGTATATACATATACATGGTCTTGGTGCGAGATGGGAGGACGAAATAATTAAAACAGCAGGCAAAAAGTTGCCCGAGATGGAGGCCTTCACCTTCAGCTGAGAGGGGTTCTTGCAAACTAGGATTAAAGCAATTATTTTTTTTAAACTTTTCCTATAGATTAAGTTTAATATTTCAAAAACAAGTCTGTAAAAAATTATTTACTTTAATTTATATGTATTTATCTTTTATAACACCATGTACATAATTTCCACTTTTGTAATTTTAGCAAGAAATAAAAGGATTTTTATTTTATTTATTTTGTTTTTAGTATTTTTGTTATAGCGGCAATAGAAAAACATATTCTGTAAAAATCTCTAGCTATTACCGTTCTTGAGATACAGCCTGGAAACAGACAGACAGACATCGAAGTCTTTGTAATAGGCTCCCGTTTTTACCCTTTGGTTACGGAACCCTAAAAATTACGGAAGAGTATCTCGATCAAAAAATATATGTTCTATGAAGCTCGAAAGTGCTTGCTGATTTATCTGGCCTTTAGAGGTATTGGTTAGGGCATGTAATATTGGAAGCTTTTGAATTCCGATACTGATTTCCAAAATTGGATCTCAATATCGGACTTCCGATTTTAATATCGGAATCGCACATATTTGTTGTGAATCTAGATAAGAAACAATAAACAAAAATATTAATAATAGGCTAGTTGCCCTTACGAATAAAAAAAGAGTAAAAAGAGAGGTACTATCTCAATTTTAAAATTGCCTTTTTTAATCTGATATCCGCAAGATAGTATTTGTATGGAATCCTTGCAACTTAACAAAAAATGCCCTTAAACATTATTCCCTTTTTTCGAACTCCACCTTTTTTCGAAACCCCTCTCACTTATTTCTGATTTTAGACTATTGGTCCCAGCGTGATGTAATAATGTTATTAATGCTCCCACCCCATGCTATATAAAAGTCGAAGCTATTTCAAAAAATGCAGTGTAACCACGCACAACGCACACAACATGTGTACCTGTGCAACGGCGGCGCGGTACGAGGGGGGCGGGGTCTGTTTGACGGCCTCCTCGTAGTCGGGCAGCAGGCTGGTGTAGGGCGCGGGCGGCGCGGGGGGCGGGGCGAGCGGCGCGGGTGGCGGGGTTATCACGAACGGCGTCAGCTGGGCGAGCGCGTGCATACGCATCGTCAGGTACTTGTAGCACCGCCACACCACACCGATCCAGTACAGCTGTAAGGATATAATTGTATAGTAATAATAATTATTATTATATGATTTATTTACAAAAAATAACAGACAGGTTTACAAAAACAGTGCTGGAGATTTCTATTAATTAAAATTGTTGCAATTAGGGAAGGAGTCCCAAAATCTTAAAAGTTGTGTAACGTACCATGGATGAAATTGAAGAACAGCCAGTTGTCGGACCTATGTTATTTGGTCGGAATATGTCGATTTCATGTAAAGGTGAAAGCATATTTATCAGAACCGAACGCGCGGAACGCGGCGAAGGATACGAATTATAGAATTCGGTATATGAAATGTTATGGAACCTCGCACACTAGCCCTCGCCTAATCATCCGATTGGTCCGAATCGTTATAAAATTTAAAGAAGAAATGACTTTAATTCCTTTGGCGCTGATAAATGTCTGTTCGCCTTAAGTCGTGATCTGTCGGCTGGGTTTAACATACCGCGCGACCAACTTAGATCCGCAATCTGAGCCTGTATCAACTTCACAGATTGTACTTTATACCTAACTAGATGATGCCCGCACTTCCGTTGCGCCAAAATTCGTTTATCGCGCAGGAACCCAAAGACTCAAAGTATCTCCATGTCAAATAACAAAATCCGTTCAACAGTTTGTGCGTGAAGATGTAACAGACAGATAGCAACACTTACGCATTTATAATATTAATATCGATATAAGTGGGATATGTTAGAGTACGGTAGACACCGAAACATTTTCTACTATTTACATAAATTAGCTCACCTTGACGGCGACGGCCAGGACGAAGGCGCACAGCACGACGAAGGCGAGTGCGGGGGGCGGCAGGTCCAGCAGCTGGTCACGCCACGGCACGCGCGGCGCCTCCCGCACCAGACTGTGCATCGAGCGCAGGTAGCACATGTACCCCATCGCAGTCAGCCTGCACCAGATATATACTTCAACTAGTGAACCACACACCGTTGTCCTAACGATCTTGGTTTGTGAATCTAAATTTTAGATTGAATCTGTGATTTCCCCACTTATCTTGAAACAATCTATTTTCACTTGTTATTTTTATTTAATACTGAATTTAACGTTCCGATCCTCGCTTCAATCAGTCGCGACATCTTAAAAATTCTAACAAAATGCCACTTTATGACATACGCAATAGGTTTCATTTTCTAATGACATTTGTCTTACTGCTCAAGTCGCGTCGAGCAATATTAATCTATGATCTAAACCATTCTCAAGTCCTCTTGATACCTTCAAAATATTAATCAGAATCGGTCCGGTTTCGATTGTTTTTGTATAGGTATGCCACTTAGAAAGTCGTATGTAGCAAACCATATTATCTTCATTAAATATAAACCAACTACTACCTAAAGGACACCTTTGGTTAATACTTCACTTTAGGACTTGTCAAAACAATACCTCTGCTATGGCTCGTACTTGTTACTCAAATACCACTAGACAGTGTAATACACTTACACAGTAATAGCAAAGTCGAATATCTGGAGACAGAAGAAGGGAAGTAAATGCGCCGGTTTTCCGCGTGCCGCTCCGTATATCAACATGAGGGTGATGGCCAGAGTGCACAACGTCACCAGGGCTCCCATGTCAACGTCATCTGTACAGCAAATACAGTGTTTTTCACATTTTCATAGTTTTTTCCTTAGTCATATCCTATTTTCCTTTACTAACTACTTTACTTTATGATGGATCTCAAAAACCGGCCAAGTGCGATTTGGCCTCGCGAACGGTTTCGTACTAATAGAGAGCAAAAAAATTTAAAATCCTGTTCTAAGAGTTGAACAGTTATAACAGTCGATCAGGTCATGCTAGCGATAGCGCGATGTAGAGGGTACTGCGGCGCCAACTAGTCTTAAAAGGACACTAGTGTCCTAGAAATCCATTCTCGTACCCAAATTGATCTTTTTTTATTTCTCAACAATAAAATAGTTTATGTAGCTGCTACACGTGCACGTCTTGACGTCATGATCTAAGATTGTAAAATAGAATAATTTTAGGAATAAGTTTTGATAGCTACACGACACTTGTAAGCTTTACATATAACAAACAAACCCATAAAAATGTTGTTCAATCGCCTTTCAAATGCCGCCAAAAACACGATGAGTTTACGATCCGCCATAGTGTGACGGCACAAAAATATATCCCAACTTGCAATCTACGTCGGAACTTCAATGAAAAACCAAAAACTATTTTTAAAATAGTTTTAAAACTTAATATTTTAAATAAGAATTTTGTTTAAATGAAGAAGTCGTTTAACGTTCAGCTAACTGTTAAGTAGTAATTATTTAGTGACGTTCAAACGTAGGCGACTTAAGTAGTCATAAGTTGCTGGTTCGATAACAAGAAAAGTTACCATAAATTGCCCAGCTAATTCCTCATGAAATTTAATATTTTACTAAACTAAATACCTATTGCACTAAATACTGTCATAATTTTAATATTATGATATGAACTGTTCAAAAATCAGGCGTCTACTGGTGAGTTAAGTTGGCGGGGTGCGGGAAACGCGAGACAGGGGGCACTTCACACTCAACTCACCAAAAAATGGAATCGCGTTCTATTCTAGCCAACTTAATTAACAACAACTCGATTTTACCGTTTAAACGACAAAAATAACTAAACTCGCCGATCGCGCAAGTTAACTCGCAACTTAATTAAATCAAGTGTAAATCGGCACATAGTCTAGACTACATCGACGACACAACTTACGGTATATGAAGCTGTGATCTCTCGGTAGTTGTCCATATTGTTGGTGCGGAGTCGGACGGCTTTCCACGTTAGACAGGGGCGTCGGCAGAGGGTCTCCGCCGTACATCGGACGCCAATCCCTAATAGAGTCGCGCTCCAACTCATCTAGTAGATTAGGATCACGTACGATCGCCGCCAAAAAACCTAATGCCACCAAATGCAGGATCTGTAAAGCAATAATTTTATTTATGAAAATATTTCACAAATTAACGCCGCAGTGTTGCTTATACTATAGTGGCCGATTTTTTCCATTTAAAAAGGAGATATTGACCGACCACTCTCAACTATTACGATGGGATACGTACGGATACATAGGATAGGTTGCAGGGCACGGACGGTATACGTTTAAATATTTTAGCCACTCTAAGATACGTTAGAAGTTTGCGAGCTATACGACAATTTAAATTACTTACTAGCGACAATGTAATAATTTGGAATTTGCGAGGTTTGTGATGATTGTCTGAGGAGACACACTAGCAGAGTTTCGGGGATCCTTTTTTTATAGCGTCTACAGTTTAAATCTCCCGAACAGATTTTGTTGAAAGGTATGGAATAATTTCGAGTCGCAGGACTTTATGCCGTAATAAGGCTTTATTATGGTTACAGCACTATAAACGAACTTTTGCGAAACACGAGTTGCGTCATACAGTAATATGTCGTTACAGCTTCCACTCGAAATTCGAAACTGATAAGTGATTAGCTGTGCCAATTTGTAAGCTCAAGTGGGTTAGAGAACTGCCAAAGGTTTTGTTAGGGCTTTGGCTACTGTGTCACACTAGTTACTGCGAAATTGATGTTTTGCGATTGGCTGGGATTTTTATAACATTGTTGACAAAAGCTTTTCAGAACTGCATAGTATAAGTGAAAGTTATTAGAATAAGCATAGAGTCACAGGTCTCTTCCAATCTTGGTAATAAGATATCATCAACAAATTTTATTCTAGAATATATTAAGGTTTTTGTTTTAATACAATACTTACAAGGTGCCAAGATCCCAACAGTATGCACCCAGTGCGAACATGTAAACAGAAGCAGCAGCGCCACTCCTTGCCTTGTTCACTCCCCAATTTGGGGCGAAATGTTAACATTGTTGCCCTAGAAGCATGAGTTAAATGTTAATTACTACCAAAGGGAGTAGTATGGGAGTTCATCACTTCTAAGCCTTTCCCCCACATCCTTTTAAGCCATAAAATCATAGGAAAGTTTCCTGAGCATAAAGACACAAATAACATTATTTA
The DNA here is from genome assembly GCA_026546445.1 of Cyclargus thomasi. Lineage (NCBI taxonomy): Eukaryota > Metazoa > Arthropoda > Insecta > Lepidoptera > Lycaenidae > Cyclargus > Cyclargus thomasi. The sequence continues at coordinate 12,425 of JAOTAV010039594.1, forward strand.
GAGGCTTTAGTCATTTATTTCTTTCATGCTATCTTATACAAAGATATAATATATGAAATTATGAAAAATATTTTACTCTTGTAAACTTGTAGTAAATATGTTTTTTTCTCAATGAAGATGTTACAAGGTATACATAAAGTGACCATATGTCATGTTTTGAACAGGACTGTCCTTTTATTAGGTACTCTGTCCCGGTGTCCCATTTCTGAGTCAAACCCAAAATATCCCTATAGAAAGTAGTGTATTACCTATGCAATTAGAAATGCTTTAGCAGAAATGTATTTATTTTCGATCATAAATGCTGTCCTATTATCAGTTGCATCACCGTGATCAAGAAATCAGAAATGTTAAAATCTGTACATCATCTCTTAAAAGAAGAAAGAATTATGACTAAATCTTCGCTGTCACCGATATATTGACTTGTGCTCTGTCCCGTTTTGATGAATAATGAAAATGGTCACTTTATGTATACAGTATAGAAAAAGTGTAAGCAGTACTTCCCTCATATTTCCTCAAATACCTTTTAAACCTATTACGTGGTGAGACTAAAATAACAATAATGCGTGTACAAAAACATAAATTAACCATGAATTATACTACATGTAGGTATGATGTAAGCTACGGCCTAAACCTAAACATTATTGTTTTAATAACCAATAATATTTAGGTTTAGGTGTTTATATTGTATTGGATGTAAATTTGGGCATTTTTAAATGTAATTTTGTACTAATAGAATTGTAATTGTAAATAACACAGGACAATAGTGTGACGAAAGTTCGCTTGTTGTCTCCAAATGGCGACACATAACAGTTTGCACTATGTTAATCATCATGTAAAATATCGATAGCGGACTTACAGGTATTGTATAACAATTTAAACAAATTGATTACAAGTCTTTGAATCACTAAAATTTATATTTTCACCAAAAATAATCACGATACACTTTTGGAAAAAAATATTTTTATGGCGAAACAATTTTTCTGACAATTGTCAAAATATAACAACTTTTTTCTTTCAAGTCAATATGTAATGACCATAAATAAGGGGTACTTAAACTAAGTATTAAGTAATGATTATGACTATTGACTATGGTAATGACTATTGAGTAATGCACCAAATGCAACAGTTTATTTTAGAACACATTTTTTTACATTGCACAAAGAATTGGAGAGTTTTTGGTGGGCTTCTTCGAAAAATTTGTGTTGTTTCTGGTTTTAATGCGTTATAGTGGTAGAATATCAACCATTAAATATTCGATGTGTGTGTGCAAGTGATACAACTTTAAGAAACATGCTATTTTATGTATCCTTCCAAAACTCCATTCGAAATTTTAATAAAGCGTCTACTAAATTAACTGACTTGACGCTAAGACCGACTTATTACCTTGACTTTGGCCATGGTTATTATTATAGCCGAAGCGCCATATAAATAAATAAATAGAAATGTTGGGGTTTATTGGCGGGGATTTCAGAGAGTGACGTTGTGTATTTTGTATTTTTTGTTAAATTTTTTCTATTTCGGTGTTTAATGTGTGATAATGTTCTGGGTGATTCAAAGGCAGCCACTGTATCCATATGTACACAAATACAAGTTAACAAGCCACTCAATGGTACAGACAACCACACTTGGTTAATAATCTGATTCCAGTTTACAGTATGTTTCTGCCCCAAACAAGCTCTATGGAATGGTTCTCTACTCAAGAATAGAATAGAACTCGAAGAAGTAGAATATCGAATATTATATATTCGTTGTCATGCACAAGTGTGGATAAGTGATACAACTTTAAGAAACGTACTATTTTGTTTTCTTCTCCAAAACTCTATCCGAAGTTTTAGTAAAAATTCTACCGTTTCACTAAATTGACTAACTTGACTCTGATTGTATTGACATTTTATCTTTACTCTGACTAAACTTTTGACTTGACGAAATTTATGTACCGTTGCTAAAAACTGTTGGAAAAAGAAAATTGGTTTCCCGCCTTTACTTGACACTGGCCTTGGTTATAGCCGAAGCGCCATATCAATAAATAAAAAAAAAATAGAAACGTTGACAGTTGACACACGATTTACACTTTGCTAATGACATCTCAATAGTTGACAGTTCAATCACTATGAGCAAACTATGATTGTCTTTCTTGTCAAAACAGAAAATATTTGTTCAAAAATTCTATAACACCCCTTCATTTGGTAAGAAAAAACCCTGTAAATTATTATAAGCATTACTCTAAGATTGAAATTGTATATGTTACATAGTTTCAGCTATAATGGAAAAAATTCCAGACCAACTCGGTTATCTGATACTCACCGAGGACGGCGCTGTTCTAGAGTCAGGAGGCGAATTGGAGAACGACGAACGTGTTGCGACTATTATTACTGATCTTATTAGCTTGTCCCACAGGTCAGTACCTACAGTATTGACTAAAATAAAAGGAAGCTGTTCGTAATGTGTGGCTTATACTGTTGTTTTTGTTATTGCAGTGTAGATCCAGTAGCATTCGGTCCAGACGAGCAGTTTAAGAAAATAACCATTACCTATGATGATCATTGGTTCGCAATTTGTATTTCCAACAAAAAGATTTATGTAGTTAAACGTAAAATAGAAGCATCTTCATCAGAAGGAATAAGTGTTAATGTGTAAATGATTTGACGAAGGAAAACATTTATATATTTTTATTATATAAGATGGGTCGAAATTTGTTGATGAGTAGTTTAGAAAATGCCTCATTTAATATACTGCTACAAATTGTTTTCCGATGTATAACATTTGTAATCAATGCATGGGTCATCAGAAATGTGGGACATGAAGTTATAGGCATTATGAATGTTCGCCTCTTGCTCCTTGAGAGTACTATTCTATTCTTGAGTAGAGAACCATTCCATAGAGCTTGTTTGGGGCAGAAAGATACTGTAAACTGGAATCAGATTATTAACCAAGTGTGGTTGTCTGTACCATTGAGTGGCTTGTTATCACTTGTATTTGTGTACATATGGATACAGTGGCTACCTTTGAATCACCCAGAACATGCAGCACACTATGAATTTGGTTGCTGGTGTGTTGCATTGTCTTGCATTGTTGAGTTATGTTCAGCCAACTTAGTCCTTGTTGCACAACATTATTGTTTTGTTAAATTAAAAGTTATTTTAGACACTCTACACATTTTTGTAAGGACTGTATTATTTCTGTCAATAATTTTGTATGATAGATCTCTAGCATTGATTGCATTTTCTATTGCACAAGTAGGCAGTATTGGGGCAGTTGTCATAGCATACTACTATTTCTTTCATTGGTATGTTAAAAACAAATCATTGTATGCAAAGGGGGCATTAAAAACTAAACTCATTCCTGCTGCAATTTTGGAAAGATTATACAGTAACATGGAAGACTTTAATTTCACAAGTTTAAAGGATTTTTTGCCAAAATACTTAGGATCAGTAGATACTTTTAACAAGAAGTTAAGCACTCTTACATTGAGTTTTGCAAAGCAAGGAGTTGTAAAGCAGCTATTGACAGAGGGAGAGAAATACGTTATGTCTATGAGTCCTGTAATGACTTTTTCAGAGCAAGCCACTTATGACGTTGTTAATAACCTTGGTAGCTTAGCTGCCCGATTCGTTTTTAGACCAATTGAGGATAGTAGTTACTTTTATTTTACACAAATGGTAAGCAGGGACTTGCCTTTGTACAAGCAAGACCAGCATAAAATAAAAGAATCTTGTGTAGTACTGGCTAATGTTTGTAAAACTGTATGTTCTATAGGATTGATAGTCCTTGTGTTTGGACAAAGCTATTCATATACTTTATTGTACTTATATGGAGGAGAAATATTTGTATCCCAATCATTACCGGTACTATTATTGCAAAGTCACTGTTTGGCAATATTTATTATGGCTATCAATGGTATAACTGAGTGTTATACATTTGCCACAATGACCAGTAAACAGCTTAACAGCTATAACTACTTAATGGTATTTTTCTCAATTGTATTTTTACTGTTATCATATATGCTAACATATTTCTTAGGTCCAGTCGGTTTTATTATTTCGAATTGTATCAATATGTTTGTAAGAACTGTTCATAGTATTCATTTTATCAGTAACAAATACAAAGGCACAGATTATAAACCCTTGGAGGGTCTCTATGTTGGGAAATTATTTTTATTTATTTTGATTTTTGCAGGTTGTATATGTAAGTGGTCAGAAACAACTTATTCTCATAATTCGATAATAAAACATGTAGGAGTAGGTGTAGTGTGTTTCATATCTGTGGTATTGTCATGGGGATATGAAAATAAACATTTAGTTCTAAAAATGTACAGAAAAGTAACAGGGAAAGAGGAGACTAAGCTTTCTCCTGACTAGTGGTGATAGAGTAATTTCATACTTTGCAATAAACCAAAATAATAATTTTAATATGGTGCTGAAAATACATTAGGTGGTCTATTACAAAATAGTAAGAAACAAATAACAACTTTGGCATTTTTAGATAAGACTGTACTGCTGGTAAATTAAATGATTAGTTTCCAGCCAGTACACAATATTATTTTAACATTGTAAACATTTATGTACATAATATTATAGACAAAAAATAATATATTTTTTTTATTATAACATTTTTTCCACTTATGTATCTTGATACTTATTATTATAACATCTAAGCACTTTCTTAAAGGAGCAAAGCAGAGAAACAAAGATCTAAAACAGATTTAAAATGTATTTAATGTTATTTAATTAATTAATACTATTCTAAAGTAAAGCAAAGACTTTTATTAGCATCCAAGTAGTTATTATACATTGTACAAACTAACCCCCTTATAAAAATATTTTTAGTGTTTAGCTAATCAAGGTTGGCTGTCCCTTTCTGTCGTATGTCGTTTTCAATATGCCAAAAAAGGACTGCCAATCTTGATTTGTTACACTGTTTAAATATTTTTATGAATAACGGGAGAAGTGCCCTGTGCAGGCAAAGAGATTTTCATAAATTTATAATAACTTCAACTATTATCCATTGTCATTTTTATTAATTTCATACATAGATTATTAAATAAAATACTCATTTACTTAATAATAATAATATTACATTCTTGTTTGCATTATATAAACTTGGATGCTAATAAGTCTTTGAATCTTTAAACTCTTTTTTTCTCAACAGATTGTTCTTCAGAAAATATACATTCCTATGGTAAAACATAATTAGATTGGATAAAAAAATATCCCCTTCATCTGAGCTTCACATATTCGTTTTACTTCATCTGTAAACAATATTTACATTGTTATATCATATATGAAATTTAGCAATAACTTATGCAAAGTTGCTCCTAAATTTTATATCATACCTGCAATTTCTTTGAGATTGGCATTTTTTTTATAAATAACAACATAGAACTCTCTATCGTTTGAAGATTTTCCAGTAATCCAGAATTCGTCGGGAGTTTTTATAATAACTTCGCCAAAATCACCAAGACTGTAAAATGAAAAAAAAGTTGAGAGGACTAAAAAAGTAAAAAACATTCTAAATAAGAATAATTATTATTAGTTATTATTGGACAGTAAAATGTATAATATAATTTATTACCTCTTTTTGTCGGCGTGTATGCCGGCTATAATACTGAGTACTTCAGGTTTGATTGCCATGGAGGGTGTAAGCGATGGTGGGGACTAAGAAAACAAATAATTTTGTGATTTTATATAGAAGAAACGATATTTTATACTTAAGAGATCAGAAATTATTAGACCTCTTTCCCTTTTAAATCGTCAGTGTAAGAGGCCATTCAATTAATAACTAATTGATGCCCATTTATTCAAATCCGTCCAGTAGTTCCGAGATTAGCGAGTACAAACAGATAAGCGGTTTTTTTTGTGGTGATTTGTATTCTATTACTGTTTTTTAGCCTAGTTTAAGGAAATAATCAATGTGGGAACATTGAATATTTTCTATTGTTAACTGTTTTATTATATGTATAGATAAATTTGAAGTGCTATTAGATACTTACAGAGGTTTTAAACGCTAAATTATGGCGATTGAAGTATATAAACTTATGGTCTGAGTGATTGATCTGAGCATTTTGCAAAGCCTGAATAGTGCATTCTTCGCCTATAGATGATGCTATTGTTGATAATTGGGGACCAATAAACGCGTCTAAAGACCGGAACGTATCTATATCCAGTGTTGTATCAACTAGAAAAAAATGATAAAATGATTTATAAGGAAAGCCGAAGGGTTTCTTGGTCACTGTCAAATGCATCACCACTACTTCCACTTGCTGGCATGCTGTGACCACAGATTATAACTGCATGAAGGAGGCTCATTTAGTAAGAAAAAAGTACTCAAATTTTAAATAAAAATTTGGATGTTTACCATCAACTGTGAAAGTTACTGTTGCACTCAGAGTTCTGTATATAACTAGATAATAATATTTCGCTTCTGTTTGATCCTCTAGTGTTAGGTAAACTTTGTTTAGCTTTAACAAATCCTCTTTAGTCCGTATTCCATCAGGCGGACTTATGAAACGGCCATGCCGCTGGGCTGCTGTAACTGCACCACCTTGTATTTCTTTTTCAACAAGTTTCGGGAGTATTGTCTGCACCAGATACTGATATAGAGTAAGCATATCATCTGTAGTGAGACCATTCCTAGAATAGCAATTATAGTTTATTGTCTTTTAATATGAAATGAGGTACAATTTAGATTTTAACTCCTCTTGTAATAAAAATATTAAGATATCTATTTACTATACTCTAATACATGAAAATATTAATTTCTCATAGACAAATCTTTGTTTAACATCTTTAATCTCTTTGTTAATAGGGAGGTAAGTCAGTTACAGTAATACATACCAAATGAGTTGATCATTATAAACAAATGAAACACATTTGAACTGTGGGAAGTTTATTTCCAGTAAGTCTATAAAACAGACCACATTGAAGAAAGAGTTTTTTTGTAGAGGCAGATAATATACACCCTGGATGATATTTGTTACTTCATTTAAAACATTTTTGCTTGCAATATACTGAAATATGAGAAGAAAGACTAAAAAAACGCAAACATTTTGACAAATGAAACTTGAACAACTATTAAACATGTTTTTCATTACTGATATCATTTTTCATTCATTAATTTTATGCTACATACCTATGTTATATTTAAATAATAACTTGTTATTTTATTACACATACATTAGGGAAAGATACTTACTGATCCAAAAAATTGCTCACATTTGTCATACACATCATCAACAAGTATTTCACTTAAAGGACCAAAAAACATTTTGAACATCTTATAAGCAGAAGCTAACAAATCATACATCACTGATGGTTCCACCTAAAATTAAGAACTTAAGATAAAGTTTTGTGATAGATATAACTATTTAGAAATTAATATTGATATGCAAGCATAATGTTGTACTGAAATATAATGTATAATTTACGCTTGTCTAAGATACAAATTGCAAAAGTTCTCACCAATTCCTTTTTTTCACCAGTAGATGATAACGCTTTAGTGGCATAAGGAATTCTGACAACCTGAAATATATATAATTTTCAGTCAGAAAAATGTTAATGAAAAATAAACAATGTCTACAATGCTACTTACCAGAACTAACCAAAAATCTTTTTCGGGCTGATAGAAAATATATCTTTTTGTTTGAGTTTGCAGGGCTTCACAGGGTTCTGCCGTAAATGTGCTGGAAAGAGGCGGTATTGCTTAGAATATTAAAACTTTTGTTCTATTAACGAAATACGATTTGTGTAACTCACGTCATAAATTTCACGACTGCTTCACATAATCCCACTTGTGTTTTCCTGTTGTTAGAGCTTGTGTCGCTTGGATAGTAAAACAGAATCCTTTTTAATTCCTGTGGATAGATTTTTTAAACAAAATTTGTCTTTGTACGAATCAAACATTGTTTAAAATATACTTACATCACCTTCTTTCGGTCCTAAGTTTGAGTTAAATATAAAGAAAGAATTAACTTTGTTTTTAACGTCAATCATTGTATTATTTTATGAATTCCCGAATTTTAATTTTGTTTTTGTTGCTATATACTTTATTGTGTTGTTGCTATTTTTTTGATTGACATTTGCCAAAATTGACATATTGCGCGCTGACAGTTGACAGTTTATACTTCTTTATGTACATAATGGCATATATGGCCTATGTCCCGCTCGCAATTCAAATGCGATTCGTAAAACATCATCATCGAGGTGGTTATTTAGAGATACCTGTTGCCGATTAAACAGGAGATTTTTTATGGAGGTTGTAAACTCGCGCCGAGAGCTCTCGGGCAAGAGTCTCTGGCAAGCGGCTGACAGGCGAGACTAGCCGAGTGCAGTCATTAGTCGTAATACAACGGCCTCACATGCCGTGGAAGAGCCTTGCTTCAGCACGATTGGGCCGGCTCGACCAGAGTGACACGGCGTTTCTACGTTTCGTACTCGGCGAGAGTATATAGCCTTAATCAGATCTCCCGCATTTTTAAGAACGGCCGCACGTTAATACGTGAGCGGAAAACTTTGTTCCCGTCTTTACGGAAGGCGCGTATATGTATAAGCATGACATTTCTCCCAGTTATCGTAAATATGGAATAACAATATTATTTTAAAATATGCTTTAATCGTGAAATATTTTAATAAAAAAACGCTACGCACACTACAAAGGTGAAGTGGGTTAGCGGATGACATTGACAGTAGTTTGCCTGAAATTATTGTGAATTCCGCTAACTCACTTCATTCCGTACTAAACACTGACCTCTAATATATCTGGACCTTTGAATAAGTATCCGGTAGAAGATCAGTTACCGTGCTCCTGAAAGGGATAGAAAAAAGGACATGTAGAAAATTAGGGCTACCAGTATTATGAGATTTTAAAAGATTACTCTAGTATTTTATTTAAACTAGTTACTTTCCGAAAACGCTCTAGTATTTCATTTAAACTCTCATACACAATATAAACAATTAATTTTTAATCACCGCCGGCCGCGTATATTCCAGGTTATGTTCACTAATATAATCATACCTTTAAAGCGTTACCTAATCATACCTTTATAGTCGGTCACCGACAAATCCCCTTAAATAAATAGAAGGAAAAAAAAAAGCGTTACGGCCGTTTTTAATAAACATCTATCAAATGTAGAATTTTCCTTTTTAATAACTTGATAAACTGTAATATTACTGTAATATTAGTAAAAAATAAGTAATATAATAATAAATTATAGGCATAAACCTTTTCCAGAAACCGTTTTCCAACATTTTAAACGGGAACAAAATCGGTTTACAATATTCCGAGATTAGCGCGAACATACGGAATGGAGGAAATTGGGGAACTTTATAATATGTAGCAATTATTATTAGTAAAATGTGATATGAAAAAAACCGGCCAAGTGCGAGTAGGTCTCGCGCACGAAGCGTTCTGTACCAGTACAGAGCAAAAAAATAAGAAAAAACATATTTCGGAATACATTTCAAAAGAAAAATAAACTAAAACCAGTTGTTTTACTAAAATGTCCTGCATGGGATTTGAACCAACGCCTCCTAGTCGATCGGCGCTTTACACAAGTAACATAACAGCTAAGCTACGCTGCTGATAAGCAACGTGTCAAATTTATCGATCTATTATTTTATTTGCAATATAATAAATAACGAGTTTGTTGTACTAGAGCTACTCTTAAATTTTAAATGTATTTAGTTTTTAGTATTTGTTGTTATATCGGCAACAGAAATACATATTCTGTGAAAATTTCAACTCTCAAGCTATTACCTTTCTTGAGATACAGCCTGGAGACAAACGGACGAACAGACATCGAAGTCTTAATAATAGGGTCTTGTTTATACCTTTTGGGTACGGAACCCTAAAAAGAGCATTTTCGGGCAGTAGTCCCAGAGATTAGCGCGTTCAAAGAAACAGACTCTTCAGCATTATATTATTAGTACAGACTTATTGCGCTAAATGCCGTGGCTCACTTCGTTGGGCGTTTAGTTAGCTGCAATATTTCCCTATTTAGCAGCTCAGCTCATAAAAGCGTTGAATCACTAAACTCTGTCCCAGCATTGGAATACTCGGCGTATGGTGAAATTTGCCTATCCTTGAATTTGGTGTTGGGTTCCAATTTATCCTGTTTGTTGCAGTAACCCATAATTTGCGGATTTCGGGGGCATTAGAAAACCTGAAATATTATTTTAGTTTCATAATTATGTTGAAATAACCTTATATCATAGACCAATTATATTTCCTCTATGCTCTTATATCAATAAAATTCCCCATTTGATGAGTAATTATTATAGACAATGTCTGGCAACACTTGCATTTTACGCTATTCAAACAAAATACTAAAAAAATCGATGTTAGAAAAATATAGGTTATTTAAGCATAATTTAAATAATTTGTAATAGTTATATTATGGCTTAAAACAATTAAAATGCTGACTGATCACAAAACGTCAAACGTGGTTTAGCACAATGCATGCCTAACATTTCAAAAAAGTGGCCACATGATAAGGGACAAAAAAGTTATGTTTTTTTCTCTTTCATACGTAATTAACTAACTCTTTCAGGTGCGAATGAAAAGGAAATATACAACAGTCTATGGCTTATCTATCTAAAATCTAGACTAACGATAGCCTTTGAAATGACAATATTTACCGTGACAATTTGAAGCCCCTGCCTGAGGTGGAAAACTAAATCTGACGTATTTTCAAATGCCCGCATAATCGCTCCAATTGTATCTGATGGCACGATTGTGGCATCGCCTAGTCGAGCGCGAAGCAAACACTGTATGTCATCGTTACAGGAAACATTTCGCCGGATTTTCAGTCCCCTATTTGAGAATCTCATAATAACAGAAAGCTGAAATTTTAACCGTCTCGTATGCTCACAACGCATACTTGAATTCCGAATTTCTGAAGTTAAGGCCTGGTTTATATTTAATTAAGTACATTACCGAGTTAATAAAACGGTCAGCTAAAAATTAAGTAGTAAGTATTAAGTGACGTTCAAACGTAGGCGAGCTAAGTAATCATAAATTGCTGGTTCGATAATAAGATACGTCTCCATAAATTGCTTAATTACTGCCCACAAACTAATTACATTTAATATTTTACTCAACTAAACACCTTTTTTATTAAAAATTTTCATAAATTAAATATTATAATATGAACTGCACTAAACTCAAACGTCTACGCATGGTGAGTGAAGTTGGCGGGGCACGGGAGACGCGAAAATAGTGGCACTTCACACTTAACTCGCCAAAAAATCGCGTTCTATTTAAGCCAACTTAATCAACAACTTACAACTTTACTCGATTTTACCGTTCAAACGTCAAAAATACTAAACTCGCCGATCGCGCAAGTTAACTCGCAACTTAACTAAATTAAGTGTAAATCGGCACTAAGCGATAGCAAAGTTTCGCGTTTTCGATACTCACTTTCTCATGATCGTCAAAACAGAGCTATTACTTTCCATGAACTCAGAGAGCTGAAATTTGGTACGAAGCTAAGGTTTAATGGTCACATAAAGGGAAAACTGTAAAAACTAGAATAATCGAATTTATTACTATACTATATAATACACATTACGATTTCGAATTTAAATTTGGTGAAAACCAATACTAATTTGACGACTGCTGTGGTGATTTTTTACTTAATCCACTTGTTTTATTTAATCCACTTCTTCAAAATATATTCGCATTCATTCGAGTGTAGGCACAAAACTGCGAAGTTATTCTGATAGCAATCAAGCAATTTTTATTTAAAAATGCTTATTTTCCTCATTTATAGATTTTAAACAAGGGAGTCGAAAGGAAAAGGGCAAACAAAAATCGCATGTTAATATGATCAATGAATAGCATCATCATATTTAGAGCTGGATAATAAATACATTTTTATGGATATATTTTTTTCACTATCTCATCTCTATCATTAGTTTCTTTCCACCTCGCCACTGCCATCAGCGACAAAATGGCGCAAATCGGCCGTACAATTTGCGGGCCCTGCATTCTCGTGGCTATGGAAACAGACAACTGTTTGAGTCAAATTTGAGTAGCCTTCATTTTAAGTGCTATGTTTATTTCTTCGATCAACTTTATTTCGTCTTTATTTACCTAATACTTATTTTACTTACGTTTTTCTATAATACTTTTCCTAAAAAAATTTAATACAAATAATAATGGCTATAAGAAATCCTAGACTACCTCTTTTACCTGGATACGGCAGTAACCCTTTGGTAAGCGTGTTTAATATTAGGATATCTTATATATCGGCAGCATGGCTTAGCGGTATGATGCTCGTGTAAGGCACCGGTCTGTTAGGGGGCTAGGATTCAAATCATACCTAGACATTTAACATTAGAGAGAGAGAAAGGCGTTCGACCCCAGAAGACGGCCAAGATGAAAACACCGTACCCACAATGGCGACACGAACGCCATAACTGCTTCCCGGTTCAGGGCGGCGGAATGGGGATGCTGTCACCCATTGCACTGAGTCCCCGAGAGGGTTGTGATGCGCAGCGTGTTCCTGTGGGCCTTTGTTCGGCCTGGGGAGCGAGTAAACGCCCCCAAAGTGAGGAGTGTGAACACCCACCAAACAGACGGCTGACGGAGCTGTGGTGTCTGCACAGTTTCCACGCCTTCGTTGGTAAGCGGTTGATAGGAGCACTGCATAGTTTTACTGGGTAGGGTCGCGGTATCTTTCGGCCGCAGCGAGCCCCACATATCCACAGCCGGACCCCACATATCCCCTGTGGAATGCGTCAATGCATTTCTTGACATAAAAAAAGGATATCATAATGCCTTATGTATATGTATACCTTTGTAAAATCCAGGTCGGGAGAAAAAACTTCGGTCTTCGTCCGGTGTTCACGTCAGTGGACAAGGTGAACATGCTGGTGGACAAGTCCGAGGGCGTGGGCCGCGAGCCAGCACTGTACGCCCGCCGGCAGGGTCCCGACCTTCCCGCCTGGATTATGTACGACAAACACGTGAGTACTGAGCACAGTGAGCAGTAAAGGATTGTAATTTTTGAAAGTTCGTAAAATGTCTTTTTTTGCTTTTTTTAGTTTTTTAGGGTTCCGTACCCAAGGGGTAGCTGTATCTTAAGAACGGTAATGGCTAGAAAGTTGGAATTTTTACAGATTATGTATTTCAGTAGCCGCTATAACATCAAATACTAAAAAAAAAATAAACTTAATGTTTAAAGGAGAAACTAATACAACAAATATGTTTTCTGCGTTTGGATTCCTTTCATAATGATATCGATTAATTTGACGCACTTATACGCGAGGGTTGGCCTACTTAAGTAAGAAGAGGCCCGGGTTCGATTACCATCAATCCCATATTTTTGCTTTTTTGTTTTTCTTTTATGAATTTTAAACTTTGCAATAATTTTTTTTTGAATTAAAAATTTTTAATTTAAAACTCTCAGAAATGCGTTTTCCCAATTTTTTGCTCTGTACCTTGTACGAAACCCTTCGTGCGCAAGTCCAACTCTCATTTGGCCGGTTTTTATAGCCCCGCTTCTTAGCAGCCAGGTCTGCAGTCTCATATTGGGGTGTAGTAGGAGAAATACATTACAAGGTTTCAGCTTGCCTCAGATACCTATTTAAAAATTGCTACCAGCTCTCAGTTTATAATTTTATCCGGACAAACATTTTTTTATCAACTGTAGATCCTGCGTTTCCAAGCGTTCTACCAGCAGTCTCTGCACGAGATGCGCGAGCCGCGCGTACTGCGGAAGGTGGACATCCTGTTCTACCTCGAAGACGGCACCATCAAGGTCAACGAACCCAAAGTCAATAACAGTGGCCTGTTGCAGGGTATGTGTTATTAAGAGACCTGGGGGCTGGATCTCGAGCCAAGACATTTTGTTTGGCGTTAGGCCAGGTTATGCCTTATGTATATAATATAAAAAGAAACGAAAACATTTAGGCTTTGGCTAGCACCCTGTTCGTTGGCAGATTTTAATAAAAAAATGACTTTTTGATACTATTGTTTTGATATTGACAAACCAGTCATTTGGGTACTACTACACTGTAGTGCCCCCGCCGAGAGCCTTCAGTCTAAAAAGTAGCAAATAATCATCTAAGCCAGCCATCTGAAAGCCCCTGAAAACCCGACCAGTAACGTTATTGACAATAGAACATTCAAATAAACACACCTTTATATATAATGTTATCAAGTTACTCATTATAATTATGTATAGCTCTTTTACATTCTATAGTTTCTTCTCAGTACAGACCCGAGATCGGGGTGCTGCGCGGGGAAGCAGGAGGAGGAGGGGGGTGACATAGCTGACGATGGCCGTGTTTGGTAGCGTTTTTTGACGCATGCGCTGTGAAATTTTATACTGCGCAGACTACAATTTTTTTTGACATTGTCATGACAGCGCATGCGCATAAGAGATTTTGCACGCGCATACACCCATGCAAAAACGGTACCAAACACGGTCATTTTGAGCCAGTTGAGTGTAGAATTAAGTCGCTAGAGCCACAGAATAAATAATTGCTAGAGGTAGTAGTCAGTAAGCGGTGAAACTGATAAAGTTTCTGATACTTTTAGGTACTCTCATAAGTCGTCAGCGAGTCCGTCTGCCGAACAGCACCGACCTCTACTACGATGTCCTCGACCTCAACATCGGACGAGAGGTTTCCTTTTATGGGAAAAATTTAAAGGTATCTTATTGAAATAATTTAAAGCTCAGTGTAAAGATAGATATTTGCATTGTTCCGTTAAAGTTTCTTATATTATGTGTCCTTAATTTAGGGACTCTTTAGTGTTTTGAATCAAGCGCCCTGATATAAGGGCCGCTTAGGTGGCCCTTATTAAGCGTTCCTAATATATATTAGGGTGATTCAAAAATATTTTTTTTTTAATATTTTTTTTTGCAAACAGGCTCAAAAGTTTCGTTTTGTTGTCAAAAGACTCCAGTTAAAATTTGAGCCCTTAATATTAATATTAAGTAATATTAAGTCACAATTTTTATGATCTTGTTTTTCTATACAAAAACGATAAGAATCAAGTACAACACACATTTTTATGGTATGAATTGATGCGAATCATTATATATTTTATGACCTGCACATAAAATGTAAAACAATTAGTGATTTTTTAAATTAACCTTTCAAAATCATTATAAATGTGATATGATTCACCAAAGTGGCCTTTCAATACCCTAGTATATTCTTTTTGAATATATAATTACAAATGTATCCCACATACGCAAATCAATACTTTTTTATTGCAGATTGTGAACTGTGACAATTTTACGCGAGTTTTCCTAAATCGGTTAGGAATTAACGTGCCTGATTCTCTACCTTGGCCAGATGCCGTTGAGGTGAGTTAGGGAGATTGCGGTTTGTATTGAAAATAAAATAATTTTTACGCGAGCGGAAATCTTTGTACCTCTGAAAGACGCGTAGATGTGAAAGTATGAAATTTCTCCTAGTTGTAGTTGATATGGAGGAGGAGCGTGGAATATACCAATATTATTTTTACACTTTTCTTATTTTTAATAAATAAAACGCTACGCAACATACACGAAATACTCTAATGTTATTGGTTGAAGTCTGATTTATGTGAATTGAATGGCCTGGTAACGAGACCTTTATCCCAATTTAAGTCTGTAATTGAGTTGAGAATAGATTATAGTTTTTAATAGCTCCACTTATTATTTTAAATATTTATAGTCGAATTTCAACCACAGGACGCCTTCTAGTTATAATAAATTTACAAATTTTGAATGTCATTGCAATAAAAAAACACATCCACGATCCAGGAATATTCAACAATTTTTGTTCCGCGGAATTTGAATCCACGATCCCCGGCTTCAGCTACCAACGCGCTCAACCACTGGGCCATAGAGTCATTAAATTGTCGATTTGTATGATAACAAATTTTGATATTTTCAGCGTACGCCAGTTTTACAAAAACCATCTAAACGGTGGCCTTTTAAACAATTTTTGGATTTTGATGGACGTGTTCTAAGGTAAACATTTAAATATAGATGTTGCCTGTATTTTTTTAGCGTTAATTTTACCGTATGTTACGCCGTGATAAAAACTATTATGGCTTTTCGAACCAGCTAAATTATTATCGAATACAACTAAATAGTAAATACCCTGTGTCCAGGTTCTTTGGTTACTGGGACGACCGTCGCACGCAGTTCGGTACGGTTCATCATCTAGAGATGCGCTATTACCTCGCCGACGACACGATAGAGATCAAGGAACTCCTCCGACAAAACTCCGGCGTGGAGGGAGGAACTGTGTTTATGAGGAGAATGAAACTGCCTAAGGTATGTTCAAACGTTTATAAGGTCCGTTCGTCGCTTGATACTTAAAGGCACTATATGTTAAACGAATTTTCCTCACTATACTTAAAGACACGATCAAAAATTTTTATTCATACAGAGACTTTTATGAATGAAAATAGGATGTTTGATCATGCCCTTAAGTATTAGACGCTGACTATAAATATGGACCTAAGATTCTTGTGGGTTTGGATATTCTTAAATAACTGAATAGTTCTCCATAAGCGAATCAACATAGTTTTGGACCATCAAATTGCATTTAACGCAATTGAAACTTTTAAGAGAAATAATTGATTACTCTAGATCTGTTAATAATAAGGTTCTTTCAGATATTCTCTAATTTGATTTTATATAATACTAGCCGTTGCCCGCGACTCCGTCCGCGTGGTAACAAAAATGAGTATTGTTATTTCCTATAACAAAATTAAATGCTTATCACACTTAGTGACATCTTAACAGAACCCGCAATAAATTTTTTAAACTTAAATATGATACAATCCGTCAATGCTGTCAAGCGCCGTTGTAGTGCATGTCAGGTATTAGAGATGGCGCTGTATGTGTAAAATGATTTTTCCCTGTCATGCATTTGTCATGAAAAATTGTTCGGAATTTTCTTTGCTATAATCCTCACGAAGGCCCGAGACTTCTTACGAATGCAAAACTTCGGATGAATGGAAGAACATCGTCAGGAAGGAAAACCCGACATATTTTTAGATAATAGATTCTAGAGCAAATCAAAGCAGAGTTTCGGAAAACTTCGATCAACTTCATCAATTGCCTTGCTTATTATGCATTCGCTCAAGTTTGGCGGTATGGTTCATCGGCGCCGGTTTGGCGGTGGTAATTGTTGTGTAATATCTTATCGCGCTAAATAAATGTTATTTATTTATTCATTAGCCCCCTGTCAATTTTTTTGTAATTTTCATACAAACGTAATTGTAAAGAAAGTGTTGTGTTGTCACTTTGTTGTTGAAAATCGCGGTTTGTATTCGTGGTGTGCTGTGCCGCGACCGAAAAACGCATTTCAAATTTTAGAACGAAACATTAAGTTTCAAAATTTCGCGGCCCTCATCCCGAGCGTAATACTGCGAATGGTCCCGCTGGAAAGATGAGACGGTTTTTTGGGATTTCTGTCAAAACTGTTAAGGTACATTGAAAACGGTTAGCAAATATGTGAGGTACAGGGTGATTGGAATAGTAAACGAATGCGACTAATCTAACCTAATCCAAACTAACTTCGGGTTATTTAAAACGCCTTCCAGAAGCTACCGCCCTGCATTGAAATGTCGTCAGAGCCGGCCCCGACATCGTACACTCCCGAGGATCTCAGTATCGGTGCCGTGCTGGACGTCTTCAACAGAAAGGTGATGCTCACAGACTGCGACCCTTTCACCCGGGAGTACTATCGAGTCACGTACGGGATAGGTATAATATGATTTCAAAATTGCTTTTAGAATTTGATGATAATATCCTAAAGATTGTCACACCTAAAGTTATACAATTATAAACTATGTGAAAATGTACGGTTATGATAAACGAGTTTTGGAGTAAATGAGCGCGGTCATCATCTTGTTAACAATAATGTTCTGTTGGAGCCTTTAAAGGAAAAAAATATCTACAGCCGAATAATAACCTCCTCGGTTTTGGAAGTATAAGCGTTGTCACTTCCAAGTCATTTCAGTTTGTCTTCATCCATTACCAGATTCGTTCAACCCACTGCCAACGCCGGAAGATGGGAATACGGAGTGTGTACCGACGGTGGCGACGCGTCAGCTACCACCGTGGAACGGTTACGGCAGCTACGCCGACTCCGCCGAGAACTGCCGCACAGTCGAGCCTAAAGCGCCACATCGTGACTTCATCAAGTTCTTGCATAAGGATCGGTAGGTTGTTAAGTATTTTTTATTAAAAGGTCCACCAGAGCTAGGGTTACCTGATGAAAAAATCAAAAGTCCTGACAATAGACCTTATTTATATATTTTTTAAAACCATTAGAAAGTAATTAAATTTTTATTTTAACAATATTAAATCTTTAAAATATACTGTTTTTTGTTGTCAATATAAAAATCCTAAGATTTCCTAAGATTTCTCAAGTTTGGCTGCAATCCTGAAAAAAGTTTAAAAGTCCTGAGATATGACAACACTAACTAGAGCCAGTTCGTAATAGATCCCTTGGAATCAATAGACTACAAAAATGTTTAATTATATTCATTCATAAAACAATGTTGTCAAATCAAACTTGTAACGGAGACACTCTCGCCGAGACACAGTGAGACCGTCCGAGTGCGAGAGTGTAAATGGTTGCACTCGCCCCGTCTCGCCTGTCAACCGCTTGCGAGAGTCACGCCACGAGACTCTCGCCCGAGAGCTCTCGGTGAGAGTGCATAGCCTCGATAAGAATTGTACAGGGATACAAGTTTTGGTGTGTGTTTTGTTAGAAAAGTCGCTCCATAAATGAGGGCAAAACATTGTACTATCACGTGAGTTAACACAGTGTTTCTTTATTAAGCAAAATTAATTGTTTTTAGCATCGGTTTCGACTCCCACATTCTCCGGTTCGCAGCTCGCCTCATAAACGACAATCCTGTAGACGCGAGCCGATACTTTATTGTCAAATATTACCTGTGCGACGACACTATTGCTGTCTTTGAATTGGGAGAACGAAACTCTGGTTTCACGGTAATACATCATCAAAATATCATAGTAATTTTTTTTAATGTTTTGAATTTGCAATAAAACTTGATGAACACCTATTTATAGATAAATTGGTACCTGTGTGGTTCTCTATTTGGAATATGATGACCCAAAATCTCTGATTAGGATTACATGTAAACCTCCAAAAGAGAAAAATATTTTAAAAAGGGCACATAGTATAAGTCACATAGACTATTCCCATAATCTCAGTGTAGTATGAGAGCTAGTGGCTGATTTGGCGTTCTTAACATGTTTTGATTTATCACCATAAGAATTTCTAGCCTTACAAGGTTAAGGTTCCGTTATTCAAATTGGTTACTAGCTCTGGGTGTAGAGAGGCTTTTGTCAAATCTTAAACATTTTTCATTTTAATCGCAAGAGATGTGACGACACAATCCTTTGAAGTTTGACCACCTCTACATGTTATACAGGGTGGCAATTTCTTCCGACGCGACAAGATGTACCTCCCTAACGTAGAGTATTTTGTGCCCGACGAGCCACCGTCGTACACCGACCGCGATATGTGGGTCGGCAATGAGCTGGTCATCAACAAACATCGCTTCCGACTGATCGCCGCGGACGAGTACGCGCTACGGTACATGGAGCTCAATTCTGGTCAGGTAGGACTTACATATTATATATATACATAGATGGTGTAATTGAAAGTAAATTAAGTGCTCAAAAAGGGCATTGCTACATGCACCTGATTTAAAATATTAAATGTGATAGAGCGGAAGAATTTTCTTTCACATAATTTATTTCTCAAAATTTCTAGTATCCCATGGCTAACATTGTATTGATAATGGACAAAATCCGTCGAACGTTGGCCTCTGAAGAGAACGGGTACAAGGACTTCGTGGCCAAATATATGGACTTGGTGGCAACACATAACAAGGAACTTATGTCTGTCAGATGTTTTAAGTAAGTACTTAAGGCCGATTTACACTTAATTTAGTTAAGTTGCGAGTTAACTTGCGCGATCGGCGAGTTTAGGTATTTTTGACGATAAAATCGAGTTAAGTTTTAAGTTTTTAATTAAGTTGGCTTAAATAGAACGCGATCCTATTTTTTGACGAGTTAAGTGCGAAGTGCCACCCCTCTCGCGACTCCCGCACCCCGCCAACGTAAC
Source organism: Cyclargus thomasi (assembly GCA_026546445.1). Taxonomy (NCBI): domain Eukaryota; kingdom Metazoa; phylum Arthropoda; class Insecta; order Lepidoptera; family Lycaenidae; genus Cyclargus; species Cyclargus thomasi. Next base: position 32,536 of record JAOTAV010039594.1, read on the forward strand.
TCACCAGCGTGTAGACGTTTGAGAGAAGATAAGCTATTGTATTTTCATTTAAAATACGTTAAATTTTGCAGACAAGCGTTACGGGAGATAATGTGTGAAAAGATGACTGAGCACGAGTTTATCACACTAATACGACACTTCAGAGGAGACACCGGCGCGGAGAGGAATCCGCGCCGGGAAATGATAAGGCATGTAAAAGTACATTAGATCATCTTTCGACGCCTTTCGACTTCTAATTGAATTTGAAATCTAACTCTTACTTAAAACAGATCTTTAGTGTTCTCTGAGCTGACGCGCGGTCTGTGGGAGGATCGGTCGCGGCTGCGGGAGGGTCTGGCGCACGCGGACGAGTTCGGTGCAGGCGTGCTGTCGCCGCACCGCCTACGACAGCTGTTACGCGCGCACCGCCTTCCACTCACCACCGATCTGATGGACTGTATGCTCCAAGTGTGAGTATATACTGCCACCAAGTAATGCACCAGTAAACTGTGACGGTAATAGTAGAGGATCACCAATAACGTAATACTTTATACGCTAGAATCTATAGTTGTAGAGTCTAGTATTCATATGGTCTATAATGTAGAAAAGCACACTGTACCGATTAGTGTGATTTATTTTAATTTTCAGTAACGGAAGTATATTAAATCTTGGCTCTAATATGGTTGTCTTGGCTCTAACATTCCAGGCAGAGGTAAACCGATTAATCAATGTTCAAAAGACCTGCAGTAAAAAAGTATAGACTGCAAAAGTATAGACAAACTGGCAGACTTCCTTTGTGCATTCGTCACTTTGTCTATCTTGCTGTGGAAAGAAACACTTTCCTGATCGCCATGCTAGGGTCGCAGTTGTGTAAAAATAACGTGACCTCAAAAATTAGAGTAAAGATATTCATAATTATTGTTCTTGTGCAGTTTGTACATGCTTTGTGCGCTTTTGGTAAAAACAGCTTATTCATGTAGGGTTGAGTGATATAAAGTAATGTCTTTACAGGTTGCAGAAAGACAAAGATTGTAACATTGTGTACGAGGATCTGATGTCGTTCCTCGACTTCAAGACTCAGCCGGCGTCGCACACCGACGAGGATATTGCGAATATAGTTCGCCACGCACCTCCGGTTAAAGATACAGAGGTACTTTATAAGATTTTTAACCAACTTCAAAAACAATATGACTTGACGACCTTTTTCTCTCAGTTGGTAAGCGCGTTTGTAGCCGGGGGTCACAGGTTTGGATACGGCCGACGGAACAAAGTTTTTTTAATGGTCCTGGGTCTTGGGTGTGTATTATTAAATATGTGTATCATAATATAATAAACATCTTAAATGTGTGTATAGTATAAAAGTATTAAATATATTTTCGTTGTCTGGTACCTGTAACACAAGCCCTTCGGGTGCTTAGCACGGGGCCAGACTGACGTGGTGTGGAGCGTCCATAGAGATATTAAAAAAAATATATCCAAACTTTCATTCATCCAAAGTTTGTCTGTCTGTTAATACCTTTTCACCACCTAACCGCTGCAGCAATTTTCCAAAAAGTTTGTATAGAAATACTTTAAGTCCCGGGGAAGGACATAGGATACTTTTTATTCCGGAAAAATGTACGGAGTTGCGGGCATAATCTTGTATAAGATATACAGTTGTAGTACGGAGGTCACCTGTACTAAGAGTAGCACAAGTGACCTCCGTAATTCAACAAACGTTTATCAATAAGGTAGAGACCTTATTTATAAACGTTTGTTGAAATAATAGTAATCTGTTTAATAAGAATTTTGTATTTTTTAATTGTATTTTTCTTTGTTTTGCAGTGTAAGCTATGGGCTGACATGGACTCGTACGTGAAAGGAGGATACGTCAATTGGAACGCGTTCCTCTGCCAACTGAACCTTGAACATCTAGTTAAGGATCAAACTTCGTGAGTTTTCACTTAATCTGTTGAGAGTTTGACAAATTTTGTACGCTTTTGTATCTTGTGAACAAATAAAACATATCGTCGATGTCGAATTTGTATATTTTAAATCACAATAAATAACTTCACACGTACATTACACATAAATCTCACTTTTTACATGTAGGTAGTTTTGCACTATTGCGAACGTATTTTCGCAACAATTGTAAATGAAATAGATTTAATAGTTATAAAACTATTAGCGTAAGATATAAAGAAGATAAAAGAAACTTGAAAAAATATATAAATATAGTATTACCCTGCCCCCCTACGAAAATCGCCTGGTGTTTATGTATGGGATTGATATTGTCGAACGAAAAGTCACGTGATCTAGCCATTGTTCGAAAATGTCAATCCCATACAAAAACACGTCAAGCGATTTTCATAAACGATAATCGCTTGTCACTTGTCAAGAGGGGAGCAATTAATTTATAGGCAGACCGTGGACCTACAATATTTGATTGGGTTACATCAAGTAATTGTTAATCTAAGGGACTTCACATTACCCGACCAAATAACGGAGGTCTGTCACCTACTTATGAATCAATTGCCTGGTAGTACACTAGTCAGATGAGATCTCAGAGATCCAAGGAGGAATGACAAACATTTCTCAAAAAAGGCACTACCCAAAATAGTTTTGTAGATAAGTGGGTAACCCTCGTCAGTAAAACAGCCCCTTACTAACAAAAATATTCTACGTATACGTTAACCTATGCTGTTGTCTTTGTCTAATGACATATCCCATATACTAATTAAACAGCAACATGGATTAGACTTATGAAATATTTTTATTAATAAGGAGCAATGTGAACTACTCTCGTATTTACTAATATAATGAAGTCATAACACATGGCACCGTATTTCACCTGTGTATTCTATTTAAGGATGATCACACATTTGTCAGCACCGTACGTGCCACACGCGCCGCATTACTTGATAGCATCGTTCATGATTGTTCGCATTTATTGCATAAATCGAATTTCAAAGGCTCCTCTTTATAATTGGCAAATACAGACTAGAACACGCGAGCACGATTTGGTTAAAGACATGCTCGCCGATATTCGTCTATATTCGCCTTTGATTGGTGATTAACAACAAAGTGCTAATAGATGTCACGGACGATAATGTGGACGCTTCGTCGTTGAAGTTCTAACACCGCGTAAGTCACATTTTGGCTAATTCGTCATTTTGATGCCGTTTTGCAGAAAATCGGAAAACGCATCGTTTAAGTTAATCAGGAACACGCGTCAGCTAAAAAAAACTTGTACAGTTTTTTAATTATATAATCTTATTAATATAGTGATCTATACAAAAATCAATCAATTGTCTCGCTCTCCTGAAAAGTTGCCACTTTTGAATTACGTGGTGTTAGAAGAAAATGATGATCGTCCCGAATACCGATAATCGGTCATTATGTAGGGACTGCGTTAAATGCGGCACGTACAAGGGGCGAGCGACGCGTACGGTGCTAACAAATCTGCGATCACCTTATAACATAATATTTACATGTGTTTCAATTAGATCCAAACGACATTCAACTGTAGCTGAAAAAATAAAAACTCTTGTAACGAATTAAAAAACAAGTTATTACAGTCACGACTTTAGATTTTAATAATATGAAATATGAATCTACGTAACTTGTAGCGAATCTTGCATCGTTTTTTTTATTATTGAAACAGTCGATTAATACAAAAGATTGAAAACAACACAAGAATTTTAAAACAGATTTCACCGTCATTTTTACTGTAAAAGTATCGTTGGACCCAGTCTGGTAACTTGGTACATAGCAAGTACGAGGTTATATACAATCAGCAAAGTTGGCGCTAGACCAGACCAAGTTTTAAAATCTCTTAGCAGCGCCATTAAGTTGGGGGTAAGCATACAGTCTCACGATGTATTAGTTTAGTTTCTTACTATTGATTACTTTACTCAAATATGAAGTCTGATTGAACCAATGAATAAATGATATATATTTATCTTCTTAGAAAATTTTACAGAAATTGATCTTTTTTTTAGGTTCGTTTTTTTAAATGTTCTTGTACCGAAAACTGTGCCACTTTCCAGCGCCAACTTTGTTGATTTCGTCAATATGACACTGGATACATAATTTACTAGAGCCTAATAATTTACATATTTACACACATTAAATACACCTTACCTAATCATAATTTAGGGTAACTATCACTTGTTCAGGCTTAATTGTCAAGGCAAATAATACTATCGTTTTAGAACGGGCTTCGTTAAATGTCCAATATCCACCCGTGAGTTACTTTTCCACTAAACATCGTCAAAACACGCGATCACCACATGTCCTTCACTCTCTCTGTAGCGGGATTATGAGGCCGATATCTGAAAATATATAAGTGTAAGTAAAAAAGTACAGTCATCTATACATATAATAAAACAGTAAAATTGGCGTGTCTGTACAATTAATATTAGACAGTAATAGAACACAAATCGACAAAATGTTGTCTGTTTGTATGTGTTAATCTCCAGAACTACTGAATGGATTCGAATAAATTTTTTCTTATTTAATAGCTATTAAGTCTAGACAACACATAGGATACTTTTTATCCCGGGAAAATGTACGGTTCCCGTGATATACAAAATTTCGCGTAACAAAGTTGCGGGCATCAACCAGTTATTAAATTTAAGGTTTTGTCAGTTTCAAAGTTATGAATTTTTTTATTTGTTTATAATTTTTTAATATAAAATTATATTTGCATTGATTGTTTTCAAGGCACGCGGGTTTTGATTTTCTCCACATAAAAAAATCTTTGTGTATAATATGATGTGACACTCTTACATATTTTCTTAAAAAAATTACCTTTGTGGCGATATCGCTACGGAGTTGGAAGGCGACTCTCTCGCCAGAGGCGACATTTTGATACCAGAGGTATTACCGTTTATGCTTGAACCTAAACTCGATGCGGAATCCACTCTGGAAAAGAAAGTTTTTAAAATGTTTTGTTATATTTGGAAAATCGTTTTACAAGTAAAATTGTAATTTTTGACACAAGACAGTCTCTTAAATCGTTTTTTCGATAAGTAGTTTTATGTGAGCAAACTTTGGTTTTGAGGGTTACGTTCTGATTATGACGATTATGATGATGATGGTGATGATTTTCACGATGATGGTGAAGATGACGATGACAATGTTGATAGTAGTAGTACGCACCGGTCAATCTGTCGTCGGAAGAGCGGGTACCGCCAGGGCGAGTTGGGTTTCCGCTCGTGCGTGTAGGCGGGGTTGTCGCGCCCGCGCTCGCTCTCGTTCACCACAGACATAGATACCTGCCCGTTCGTGTCGCGGGTCTTCGACGATAGCCTCCTGGAGATAAAGTTGATTGACACTATTTTATTGAAAAAATAGGTGGTCTTTGCTTATGACAAAATATGAACTTTCACTGGATTTCCGTTAATATTTCAACGGGAGGAAATCTTGTCATTATAAGTACAAAGTGAATCTACGATTACCTTAATATTCTAGACGGTAAAGAGTTCTGCGTCTGCGGCCGGGCTCGTTGCCGGCTGTCAACGATGAGGACGTGGCGATCGTACGGCGTGTCGTAGTCCACTTCTAGAACTGTCGAGAATCTGTGAGGCCAGATCCAGTCCAAAATTGCTATTAAAAGACCTACAACTACGCAAACGCAACCTGCAACAGAAAACGAACGCCGTCGAACTGAATAGTTAAGGGAATGCAATATTTACGGCGCTAACACACCGACGCCGCAAATCGTAAAAGCGGCCGAACCATTTACTGTTTTAACAAGCGGATTATAAGGGAGGATGGAGGTGGTTAACATTGTTCGACGATCACTGTCGTTTGTGGACCAATTTTTACATGTTAAATGACAATGCATCACATTTTGTTCCTCCATTCTTTAACAGTTGCCGGCGTCAGTGTGTCACGGCATATTATATAAGCCGTTTGCGTCTAACGTACCTGCTACAAGGACTAGCCAGAAGCACCATCCGAGCGAGAAGTAGAGCATCGCTCCATCGAGCCTTACTACTAGAGGAACATGTGGTAGAGAGGCCCAGTAGCCCCCAGCGGCGGCGCACAGAGTGACACCGACTGACGTCATCGCGTAGGCCCCGTACCGCGGTACCACGACCAGCAGGAGGTTCATTAACAGCCACAGCGCAAGAGCGGTCCTGGAATGCAAAAACAAAACATTATATACTTAGAACCAGTTATTGTCCGCTGCTTCTTCTCTATGAATATAAATTATATACTTCTTCTTTGCTGTAAAAAGTCTCTTCTGCCTTTACTTTTAGCTGTAATTGTTTGTAATTTGCTGTGAAAAAGTTCGCCGTGGAAAATTCTTGTAATTCTACTTTGGGAAAACGATGTTTATCGAAAACTAAAAGTAGCCTAGCTTTTGCCTGCGGCTTCGCTCGCGTGGAATTCGAAAATTGGTAAAAATTCGATTTTTTTCCAAACGGGACGTTTTTTCAAAACCAAAAGCTTATGTTACTCTGCATCTTTTCAACTAAGTCTATGCCAAAAAAAGTTGATTTGTTGCTACGTTACGGCCAGGCATGAAGGAAACGACAAACAAAGAAATAAACACTTTCCCCTTTATAATATTAGTAAGATGATGTCATTAAACTGTAAAGGTTTTTCTACTGTAAAGTGGAAGAAAAGTAATAACAAGTAGGAACCTTACCATAGTAAAGTTCCGGTGGTATACCCAGCGGCCCGGTACTTGGCGCCCCACTCGAACCCCTCGTGCTCTGCTGCGAAGTGCTCCGCCACAGACAGCACGGGGTAGGGCAGGCCGCGCCGCAGCCCCGCCTGGTACCACTCCTGCATCGCGCCCGCTTCCTCCCACTCGAACTGCTCGTTGTAGTCTATGCCCGGGTCATGCTTGGACGAGTTGCCCCAGGATAGCGCTGGAATGTGATTTACATAGAGGAGAGGTAGTTCTGGTTTCAAAAAAAGCGTGACATATGTCAAAATTACATATGAAGTAGGTGCGAAGGGAGTACACCAGTAGCAAAAGTAGATTGTTTATCAAGCTAGGATAGCTAGCTAGTTGTCTTGTAAACTATCGTGCCTAGCTAACATTGGCTCATTAATTAGTTAAACATATTTCACTAGCTTTGTGCATCCCAGGTGTTCGAGACGGATATTGATTAGATAACAGCTGTAAAATTTAATTAATTATATAATGACTTCAGACCCATATAATATACATTCTGTCAAACCCATCAGTAAAATATGCTTCTGATGCCTGTTGTCACTAACCACGCCAATTGTTCTCTCAACAGCCATTAAGTGTCCCTGTCCTTAAAGATTTTACTAACTTTTATATGTCATCTTATTGTAATAGGGTTTGAGAGAGACATAAAATTTAAAAAAATGCACATACATACATGTTAAGGGACGATCAGTGAAAACAGGCATGACTGCGGCAGTATTTCGTACAAACATACCTGTGAGCGTAATATTGACATGTCCGAGGCCGACGTGCACGGCGAGCCAGCAGTCCATGCGGTCGGCGGAGAAGGCGCGGTAGGCGGCGCGGGCGACCCGCGCACCCGCAACGTGCCAAGACGACCCGTGTCTACATACTGGAAATTTATTTATTGTATAGAGAAACTTACAGCTAAACAAATCTCAATAAAAACAAAGTAAGTACCAAGATACATTTACAAGTTTTTGCACATAAGTAACAATATAAAAAGATAATTTTAATTATAAGAAAATTTTGAATAATTTTGAGTGTATCAATCCACTAGGTTACGACTATACTATACTATTATTATTTAGAAACAATTTATGGGTCATTGACCTATGTATTTTTATACCACGCCTATTATTATTAATTATGCTTAAATGGTAATAAGGATTTTAGACGTCAACTCATGTGTTGAAGTTCTAAAGTATTTGACCGCTTAATGATAAGTGTCGAATAGGCTATCTGTTAGATAAGATGTAGTTAGCCTATACGGCGTTTATCAGGAAGTAGTGAGCCAGGCCCATACTGTCTATGATAATAAAATTAAATTCATCGGCAAAATTAATCCTTCCTTTGATGACTCATCTAATTCGGGTTAAATTATAACTGAAGCATTGCTTTGAGTCTTGGGAATTTATAAGGTTCAGAATTCCTTTAGGAATTATAAAATATAAGTAGTAACTGTTTTTAAACTGTAACACGCTGTAACATATTTTTTACAAAATGTTACAGTATTAAACAGTATTACTCGACTTCATAACTTACAGTCATAAAGTACTAGTTATGCGTTCTGTATGTCGAAACTACTGTTTGAGCAAATTAAACATGTGACGTCGATTGGTCGGAGTATAACGAGAATGTTATGGTTATGAAGTATAAATAAGTTGCAAAATATTTAACAAGCTCATAACACGCATACGGACGGCGCGGCGACATTTTACAAATTCTTTGTTGGTATCGAGTGAATCCGTCAATTGTATTCAAATTCCGGGATCAACAACCTCTTGTCCTTTAAAGGTATTGTGTGGGCACATTACTCAATTCGTGCCGAGGTCCCGTACGTGATATCGTGACGCATCGGAAATTTTGAGGCTTTTGATACGTGTCAGACTTGCGATCGCACTGTGTAAAACTCTACGTGTACGAGCATCTTCCTAATCGTCGAATACAGTCTGCATGAATAGTTATGTTAATAATGGCATAATATTTTGATGATAATAATCATTAATTATAACTTGAACTTGAAATCGATGCATGTGAGTCAAACACAAAAAATTCCTTCGAAACATTGCTCATGAGGTTAAAACTATAAAAATAATTACTACGAAGAATGCGATTGACTAAAGTTTCCTGGTATAAATGGTTGCTTCGATAAATCTGAGGTTTTATCTTTTGTTTAAACTTAGTACTTAGTAGTCATTGTCGCCTATACTGATAGCAATCTTTTATTCACGAAATACTAGGTTTATAAGTATGCAACTGATTTCTTCACTTTGGTGGTCACCCAAAAACAATTGCTTCTTGCGAAACGCAAATTGTTTGGTTCACTTTAAGCAATGGTATGGTTATTTTATATTTGCAAAGTTAATTCAATCTACGTGTCGTAACTTAATTTGAGTGTTAAGTAGTTTGACATTATGTGACAATTTTTGAATTTTGAAATTTGTTTTTTTAACCATGACAACTCGATTACTTTTATTGGTAGGAATGATTGTTTTTAGAAGGATAGAAAGGCAAGTTGTAGTTAATTTCAAAATAGCTTACCTAGAATAACTGTGCCCACGAACAGGCTAAGCGTAACTATTGTAAATGTTGAAAATCTCTGAAACAAAAAGGGTTCTTACACACAAAAAAATATATGATTGGAAAATCATAGCACTGTTCATGGGAGTTGCGACTGAACGCGTGGATTGCGTAGCAATAGTATTTAGCGATTTAGTAGTGACTGAAATATTTTTAAGACGCTGTCAAGTGGGCCTTTACATTGCGTGCATTATTTATTGAATCTATGGTGTGGTTGGATGTTTGCCTCGTTTACAAAACGAGCTTTGACCCACCACATATGCCCACGACTGCATCTCCTGCGTCGCCAGGATCGACAGCGGTACCCAATCGTACCCTTTGATTAGATCTCAGGGAGGGACTTGTTTAACCTGCCTTGGGACCCGCAACGAAATTAATCAGAAGAAGAGAGGAGGAGTAGTATGTTTACCTCCTTCCTAATCCCGGGGAATATCGCGAGGAAGGCGACGTAGACGGTGAGAGCGGCGACGAGCAGGGCCAGCGCGGGCACGTCGGCCGCAACGGCTGTGCGGTTGTGGTACGCGTACAACGTCGGCCCCCCGCCCTCCCGGAACGCGTCGAACCACCCCCTCATCGCTCATCCAACCTGAAAGACAATGCATTAACGTTAGTAACCAAACATTTGACGAGCCAGTTGACGAGCCTACTTCATATGGTCGGAATACGTAAATTCCCAGTAGGCACTTAGTCGTGATCTGTCGGCTAGGTTTGACATAACGCGACCAAATTACTTAGATCTGCAAAACATTTGGATACAGGTACAGAGTGTAAAAAAAATGTGGGTATACTTTGTACTGCGTACTTATATATGTACTTTAGTAGTTGCATAGGTCACTAAATAGGGAACCGCAGTTTGCTAATCACTACTGCACCGTACTTTGTGTAGCGGACGGAACACAGCAACTTGCTATACGGAGAACGTAATTCACATCAAGATTCAAAAACAAGAATCCGCAATTTTTGCATTTTTTGCATGCAAATAAACATATAATAACTCTTTCTTCTGTATTTTTATAATAAATATTTTTCTCATTAATAATTATTAAATAATTTTGAAATACTAATTTTCGTCTACAAAATAGACTAGAGCTGAATTGATTGGTGACTCCTGTAGGTGTGAAACTTGACCCAGCTTCATTATTTTGCATGTATATGTACAACAACAATAAAAATTACTGTTTTAGAAAAATCGCTAAACATTTTAACTAAATGAAAGCATTATTAGTTTATAACGCATCACTTGATGTATGGATGATGAAATTATAAAGGAAGGAAGTTTTACGCGGAAGGAGGAAGAAATAATGATCGTATATGCGAAGGTATTCGAGGCCAACTTGTGTGGATATTATTATGTATCTAAATTGACTAGTTTGGCCTTTGAATTACGTATTCATATTGTAATTAATCGATAAATTTTACGAACAATCTAGTGAGTCAATAAGCCACGTAGAAATAATAACTAAAGTTACACTGTTACGGGAAACGCGTAACAAATTAATGTTCGTAGTAAAATTTTAACGAGTTTAGTAGTAGCGTATCTTCTCACGAAGATGACAACATCGTTTTGTTGGTTTTATGGACGACGGTAATTTTTATTGTATATTATTGCCCTGTTATAAAATAGATACTACAAGTAGTAGAAAAATGTGAGATCCGTTACTTTTCCCTGGAATTTTATAAATCGCATTTCAGGGTAAAGGTAACCGACCGATACGATTGGTCCCGTACGATATGACGAATAAACATAATACATTAATGAATATTTACTAATCTCATATTATTAAATTGATTTGTATTATATTTGAGTGACTAACCTAATATGAGTTTTATAATTTAGTTAGGTAAGGTAGCATTCATAATGTATGTGCGGGGTGTGTCCCTTGTGGCATCCCCGATCTGTCTTCACTCGCCGGAAAGCCTTCACTACAACTTATAAGTAAGTTATATACTTAATTTTTAATAATTATAATTAGCTTCGAGTTGACAGCAGTCTAGTTTAATTACAATAATGTAGCTCAAGGAGCCAACTGATAACATTGTCATAAGTCATAACTCTGTCGTTAATTGGGTTTAGAGACTAAGTGAACAATGTAAGAACGGATCACGATTCTCACGTACATAACGACCGTGGGCATTCTCTAGCTTCATACAGCTCTACTAGATGATGTTACGTACAGTTTATTCATCTGAAAACTTTAAATCCTAATAATCCTATTGTCTTACATATTATAATAGTGACAGTTTCTCTGTACCTCAATTACGCCGAAAGTACTAAATTGATTTTGATTGATATACAACATGCAGATAATTTGACTTAGATTATATGACACATACTATTTCGATCAAATTCCCGTAGGACGAATCATAATCCTATGAGGGCAAAGACGTGAGCAAACGCTAGTCTTAAATATCGAGCACTTAAGACCCAATATAGCCAATATAGACATCAAACAAAAGATTATATTGATGCGGACTTAACAAAAGATATATATATATATATATATATCTTTTGTTAAGTCCGC
>JAOTAV010039595.1:0-18304 GCA_026546445.1 Cyclargus thomasi
AGGAGGAGTAGGAAGTAGTAGAATTCCCTCCCCAAAAACAAAGCGGGAGACAGCACAAAGTTGCAATGACCGAAAGTGAAAGAACTAAAGGGGAAGCACCACGGGAACTAACTTTTTTATCAGAACTATTTTATTTTTTAACAAAATGTACTGAAACGAATTGTAGAGCAATTCCTTTACAATATTGCTATTACGACCTTTTTGTCCCATGGTCACTTTTGTTTCTTTTCATCGAAGAATTAAAAATAAACTTATTATTTTTTAATTCGTTCCAATCATCATGAGTTTGAATTTTAAAACCTAGTCAGTCAACAAACTTTAAGTTGCTACATAATCGTATTGGTACGGAGTGAACTTCGTGCAGACAAGTTAGGCATAACGTTTGAAGTATATTGTTCACTCCATGCCAAGTTTTCTTCTGAACAATGCTCATTCACTTTTTGTCAAAAACTCTCGTATACGCTATTACACTCCAAACTCCACCGGTCGAACTTCACTCCGTACAAAATCCGTTGAGTATGCAGAGGTTATAAAACCAAAGACAACGATAGTCACTTTTTTAATGCAAAATTGTCACCTTTATACGGATTCTCGGTATTTGTTGATTGTTGATTCTGTTTGAGTGTTCGAAACCTTGGCTTTAATTATCCGTCTCAGTTTCAAAAGGCACGCAATACAAAACAATGGGACTTAAAATTGATGATCCCATTTTGTTTTTACGGACTATTTTTAAACACGCAAAGAAAAAATCTTGAGCTATCTAATCTGAAGATATTAATTCTAGTTGTACCTAATTCAGAGGACATAAAAGCATGCTTAATTTGCTTATCTCACCGTTCGAAATAACTTTTATGTTGTATGTTGACAAGATATAGATTCATTATCTCGTAATCATTCAATTATGTATAAAGGTCTCGTTACCAGGCCGTTCAATTAAAAAAATGTAAATACTTATGGTCGAATTTCGACCACAGGGCGACGAAAGTACCAAAACTGAATTTCCTTAATTATTAGAAGTAAGACTCAACTGTAAACAAGTATTTTTTAACAACTTTGTTTAAAAGACATGTCACGTGACATCTTAAGATAAATTAAGTACATGTCGGTTGCTCAAAGGACATAGGTTTACCTAATAGTTGCATTAGCCATTAACTTAATAGTCGAGTTCACGACATACACCCGTCTCTCTCTAACCATGTCAAGAATACGGGCTTCTTGGTAATTTCACTCCCATGACCTTTATGTTTAAGAACATAAGGAACAGTCTGAAAGAACTCAGAGGCAATATAACTTGGAACAGACGATACGTATGCAATTTACGCGCCAAGTCACGTACCACGATACTCGACGATGATGTCATTTGAATACCATCGACAACAGGTTTTGTTTTTTTTTTGTATGTAGCGTCGAGGGCAAAGTGCCTTGGAGATATGAGATTCGTTGTCGATATACATATTTTGTTTTTTTTTTAATAAACAGTCAGAATAACACCATCACTGAAACTTACTTCATATCGGTTACAAAAGATTCATTATAAACTTTAAATAAGGATGTTTAGAGACAGGTTTCGTCTGTTTTACATCTATAGTTACTACAATAGTTTAAATGTAACTCACAAGTACTAATCAAACAAACTGTAAGGTTCTCTGCGATAAGGATTATTTGTGGTACAATTTCAAAATACACACTCGTATCTTAGGTAATGAACCTCTAACAAGCCAAGCCTTTGCATCGTAATTCATAATTGCTATTCAAGAAGCATCGCTGTTTTCGATTGTCCCAAGCTGAGACGTAATGACCCTGTAACCTCAAATTTAATTAAAACTCAATTGATTTTAAAACTACCTTCCTATCATTCAACATCAATGTTTATTCTAAATCAAGAAGAGCATTTAAAACAAAATGTATCCTATTTTATAAATAATCTTATTTTTTTAAACCCGTTATCATTTTTTTTATTTAATGATCAGTAGTTGATTAATTTGAGCTCCGAATTTATAATGTACTAGTTGGTGCCCGCAACTTAGTTGCGCAAAAATTTTTATATCACGTAGAAAAAAGTATCCTAAATATTCCCCAAACCAAATAGCTATTAAACAAAAAAAGATTTATTCAAATCCGTCCAGGAGTTCCCGAGATTAGCGCGTACAAACGGACAACTTTTTTTTTCGATATGCGTTCTATTACTGTTCCTTAGCACCTCAACATTGATTATTTTGTAAAAATATTAAAAGTACAGACACTTTAATTTTACTTTTTTATTATATGTAGAGAAGTTTGATATTACGCCCTTCATAACTGAAACGTAGTATTAATCAAAACAACCTCTATTACTTTATCAGATAGTTATCTAAGACGTTACACAGTAACATAACATAGCAATTTTTCATCTACTGCAAGTCTACTTAGCGTTCTAACAACTATAAACATATTGTAAAGTAAGTGGCCAAGCGAACGACCTTGAGGTACGCCGTGTCAAATCGCTAACTCGCAAAACATGCGATGTTTGTTTATAACATGATGTAGAAGAAACAAATTAAGTTTTTAATACATACAGTATATTTTTAACAAGCTTTTGACTTCAAGAGCATATAATTCTGTCCTATTCTATACATATAATAAAACAGTAAAATTAGAGTGTCTGTACATTAAATATTTTTACAAAATAATCAATGTGGGGGTGGAAAAAGTAGTAATAGAACACATATCGATAAAAAATTTGAATAAATCTTTTTTTGTTTAATATCTATTAGGTCTGGGCAACACATAGAATACTTTTTATCCCGGGAAAATGTACGGTTCCCGTGATAAAAATTTTCGTGCAACGAAATCGCGGACACCAACTAGTTTGAAAAATTAAGAGGACTTTTAATTCCGAATCACAATTTTTTAATAATTTCTCATTTACTTTAAAAAATACTTATGTTATAAATGGAAAAGTTTTTTTTTATTTTTCCTTCACGCCCTAATTAAGCAATTGACTAATTTTTTATATGGACCTATTTGAAAGGATGGAGACTAACATAGGCAACTTTTGATTTTGGAAAAAACATAATTGTCGGTTTTCTGGAATGTTCGAATTTCGAGCGGGTTACAGCTATTTAAGAATATTATTTACTAATACATTATATGTAATAATTATATATGAAATAGTACATTGGGTTTTCCAAAGAATCTTTGTGACCCGGACAGATTTTACGAAAATTTTACGATTCTGGATACATGTGGCTACTCAGTTCGTTTACTTTATCTTTACAGTTGCACATCTTATCTCATAGATGGCCTTAGTAGTATAAGAATAAGAATTATTTATTCACTTTTCAAAAACAAAAACACTACCACTGTAAAAAAAATTGAAAAAGAAATAAACAAACAACATTTAACTTACAAATAATATATTTGTATATTATTTTTACAATTAATATATTTATATATTATTTGTAATAGTACAGTATTATATTTTTATTATTCTCAATAATATTGTTACTATTTTTTTTAAACACATCTAAACACATACACGATGATTATGCTAAAGAAACCCAAAAAGCTATTATAATTTCTTCGTAAAGTGTACCATAAACATCAACTGAGACTGTGATATAGATAATAGAGGACTCGCTTCGCTCGCCGAATAATCATACAAATATTTAATAATGGCGATTAAATCTTCTTCAATTTTTAACAAAACAAGAGATAAATATCTTTTTAGATTAAACATTGTATGCAAATCGTCATCCGGTCGCAAGGCATTAAAATGACTATTAACTTTAAAGACATGAACTGAGGTAGGTAAATGAGATCATTCGTTTAAAAGTAACACCTATGACGAGAATTCTCTTGATGGTAATGATTGAATTTCTTTAAAAACAAATTCTCTGATAGTACGTTAAAGTAAGACTATACATATTCGTATTTTTTCGGAACCGTACATAGGTGATTTTTGTTTGAAGTTTGCTCTATGCTTTTGTCGAAAAAAACAATCTGTTTAAATTTTAGGTTCTAAATTCAAATTATACGTTATTGACCTCATTCGAACCCCACTGCTTAGCTATTCAAACCACGCTGGCTACACCTGTTTTCAACATACCCAGTACCTACCATAAAGGCAGCGTAATATTAGCTCTCCCAAGGCGAGATAAGCTATCTACAGTGTCAATAGAGAAACTAGGCAAATTGTAGTTTGTGAGGCCTCTTTTTATCACCCGACTGCCGTCCTCAAGCTTAAATGCCGCTATGTACAAAAAATACTTCTTGAATCATGAGCAAAAAACGCGGCCATTTTTTTAAGGGGTTGGTACTTTATAACGGCAATATTATTTTAATAACTCGATGACAATAAAATCTACAAAAATTTTGGTAATACACGTCGATAGAGCTTTTTTTTTATTATGATGGAATTTAAATTTCAAAATCGACCAAATGTTGGTTGACTGCATTTAACCTTAAAATTGGCAGCCGAGTCGAAGGATTTTTTTGGCATTTTAATTGAATTTTTGGCGGTTGTTAAAAATGCAACCGATTGTAGGTACAAATTGACCATGAATCATGGAAATCTGAAATATAATATTATTAAAACTTTATTAATTAAATATTACTTATGCCTGGCTTCTGAGGTTTTGATTGGCTAAAATTAAATGCACCTATATAATTTGCCCAAAATACGACGAATGAGTAGGACATGGGATCTTACACTATAATTTGTCTGCCCAAACGAAGGTCCTTGCCTTCAAAACCGTTTTTGAAAACAGGGAATAATTATTCTTTGGGGATTGACAAATTATAGTGAAAGATCCCAGGTTTCATTTGACGTATTCAGGTCGAATATGCATAACGTAACTTTGTTAATAATATTATAACAAGAACTCTGTTACCGTGAATTTCTACTCGCAACAAACGAAGAATTACAATCACAGCACGGAATGTGTCGTTTATCACAATAGAACAATGACACGTTGGTATCAACTTCATGTCACTGACTCCTATAGACGGGACAGGTATCAAAGAAGATTATGAATCATCAATGCAATCACCCTAAACTACCTTTTGCGAGCGGTTTCGTTTGCGTGGTATTTGAGAATCGTCTAAAATTTTTTTTACAAGCTTGTTTTTATACACAATAATATGGTTTTTTTTTTTCGAAAAGAAAATAAGCCTATGTTACTTTTCATTTTTTCAACATATGACCAAACCAAAAATTAAGTATATAAATGTGGAAGTTTCCCAAAAAAATCTGTCCATCAATCTCGCCGAAACCTCGATAGAATTTGGTATGCAGATATTAGCTGACTTACATATATTACTTCTTATTCTGATTCAATGCTTCTAATTCCACTTCTACGCGGGCAGGGTAAGCGAGTATCATGATATTCATATTATCAAGAGAGAGGCTTCATCACATTAGCAACATAAAGCAATCTTGGAAAGCAAACAGTGAGTGGACACTTTCAAGTTTCAAGCATTACATAAAATTTTCTAATGTATATTTCACTTTACATAATGTAATTTAGAAAACGTTGTAAACAATGTTTATTATTTAACAAAGGTTTATAAGATTTTTAAATTTTACAAATCACATTTTTTATGTAATGAGTATGAACTACCCAATCTGTTTACTACCTGTCCTGTGCCCACTTCAATGAACGTTAGTGTTCAGGTTGGACAACACTTGGTTTTATTAAAAATAGATGGTAAATTCGTTTTGACTGTAAAATAATGATTTTGATCCGAAAAATAGCTTGCGTAAACCTAAAATTTCCTATGCTGACATCGTTCATTTTTAAGAAAAATTAAAACATTTAATAAAAAAAAATAGAGTGAGAACCTCGTTTACCAAAACAGATTTAAATGCAAACATTCTAAATTCAAATTAAATCTTTGCAGCCTACGAAAATATACTTATTGCATTTTACATAATTGCAGAATCATTTCAGATCGATTGAAATTGATTGACTGAGCTACTTTTAGCTCAGTCTGATAGCATACGCTCTACTATCATTAGAAAGTTTATTTTCCTTTCCCGCCATAATAAGAAATAGTGAGCTCGGTGGTCATGGACAAATGACAACAAAAAGTTGACACTTTGCAGTTTTCATGTCTAAATAAATCAAAAAATAAAAGAAGATTTTGACAGATATATTATTAAGCATTTTTTAAATATAAGCTCGTTTTAAACAAGCAAAAAACATCGTTATCAACATAAAATAAAGTCTATTATAATCTATTCATCCATAGCATGTAGACGCAAAAAGCATGGTGAACAAATTGAGCACGAAATTGCGCTTTTTGTTTTATGAAGAGTACGTCTCTTTATAAAACAATAACAAAGAACAACAAAAATACACGTTATTCGCTATCATCGATGTAATCAACAAGTAGATGCTTGAAATTAGTTTTAATTTAAATTAAGTCAGTA
Source organism: Cyclargus thomasi (assembly GCA_026546445.1). NCBI lineage: Eukaryota > Metazoa > Arthropoda > Insecta > Lepidoptera > Lycaenidae > Cyclargus > Cyclargus thomasi. The sequence goes on from JAOTAV010039595.1 coordinate 6,413, forward strand.
AGTAAGAACAAGGAAGGTTGACCTTGTAAAATCTTAGATACAGACAACAAAACAACACTTTCAGCCATAAACAAATATTTATTCTGTACCATAAATAAGATAGTGTAAGATCCAAAGACCAACTGATGCAGAATTTAACTTGTGGTTAGCAAAACCACAAATTAAATGCGATACTGTTAATACCAAAACGTCAATAATCTGCGATTTTAGAACAAAGTGCACTATATTCCGTTGAAAAATATCATTTCAGCGAAAAGCTGTTTAGTTTTGTAGTTTAATTTTGCAAACGAGTCTTATATTTTTTTCAGACAGTACGTAGGTTTGATATTTGCTTTAGATAAGGTGTATTGCGTATGATTACTTACGCCTTACCCACAATAGTGTATGAGATAAGCATTAAAATAATTGCAATATGAATCATAATGAAATATAGTATGTATTTTTTACTATGTAGCCTATAGCCATTCATAACAATCAATGTTAAAATTTGTTTTGAGAATGATTATTGAAAAAAATCAATAAATTCATTCTTCAAAAGTTTATACCAGCCCTACAAAAAATCGTATGACGTTGTTTTTTTTTTTCGAAAAGCCTCAACCCAAAGCTGCCTAAAATATCCGTAAAACAAAAATTACAAAAATACGGCCACTTACAAAAAAAGTATAATTTCCGCAAACAAAATTCGAAATTCGAAACTCAACGTAGGAGCGGCCGGTACAACCACATTCCTTGGTTGACCTACATAGCAGTGGGACAAATAAGCTAAGCTTTTTTATAACTGGTTGCGCAGGTTGCTCTCATGTTTTGGTCATCATTATCAACGAATTGACGGCTAGCCGCATGAAAATTTCAGTTATAACATGCAAAATTTTTATTAAAAAAAATATGTTTGTCACCCAAACATTTTTAAAATATTTTTAAGACACAGAAAACCATACGATTCTATAATACAGTTTTCAGTTTTGGTGAATGTGAAACGTGCAAACTCGTATTATATTTACATAAAGATAAAACATATCCGCCAAATAAAAACCCGTATTTTCAAGGTGATATAAACTTAATTGTTAATGACTATTAAAATTTTATGTATAAAGGTTAGCGCATCGCTAAAAATACTTTAGGTTTTTATATAACTGATAGTATATGGTTGTTTCAAGTCATTCTGATCCGTTACATCCTTTAAAGATTCCAGTCAATACTAATAAAGATTAACGAAGCTATTTCAAAAATCGAAACAAAAATACACCCTTGGAATTCGAAGGTCGACGCCATCATCAAGTTGACTTCCTTTTTTTTTTTCTCCGAACACTTAGTTGTATTTTTTTACAACCTTTGGCGTCTGTATTATTGCTTCGGGCTTATTTTTTGTATGCGTTACGGTTAGTTCAACCTACGATATTGTAGCTCTCTGTTATTGGTAAAAAAAAAGATATTAATGTGAATGGACAGTTTTTTTTTTACAAAAATCACCAGACACAAGTGTTATCAGTTGCAGACGCATTTGGTATTTTGGTGCGTTTTTTTTCTGCAAGCTAGAAATTAACATCTCGCTTCGATTATAAACAATACTATAAATGGAGTTTATTTTGCTTCAAGATAATTGCTGGACTTTAAGGATATAGCAATTTTATTATCACGTTGTAAATAAACGTGTTCCGTCATAAAATAAATTGATCTTGAGTCATATTAAAATCTAACGTAACTGAGACTATTGTGATTGCACTTTAAAACATTTAATTTTTGTAAAATATTGAAAAATATTAGGTACGTATACCATGAACGATCTTGTTAACGATTAGCAACTATGTAACTCAGTAATATTGTTTCCTTTAGCAATACAAGTTTGTGTATAACTTTTAATTAGTCGGGAATCACTAATTATATAGTTAAATTTTAACAGAATACTTTTCGAACATAAAAAATAATTGATTAATTACTATAAAACAAGAAAGTTATGCAGCGTTTAACGAGTATGCAATTAAAATATACACTTTATTTAAATTTTCTTGTGAGGAAAGAAATGCTATTTATAAACGACGGATTGTATCTGCTTCTAAGGAAAAATAAAATGAAGACAAATTTAACAGACAAAAAATGGGAAAAATAAAAATATATTTTTTTTTAAGAGCAAGAAACATTAACTTACGTGTAACATTCTTCCGTCTAGGCGGCACTGGCGGAACTTTGCTATCGTCAGAGACGTTGGCAGAATGCGAAAGATTCCTTGCTAGGAAAAGAAGAAGAAGGTAAGAAAAAAGCGAGAAAGAAGGCGCTATTGCACGAAATATTCAGGAAATACCTTCAATATTCCTTCTAGCGGGCACAGGGGGTATATTTGTCATTTTTACACAAAAACCAAACACGTCCCACTGGATATTATAACATACTAAATTAACATATCACTTGATAAGATACGTGGCGAATCTTGATACTTGATAGGTATGTATCGATGTTTTTGTTTAACCGATAACAGTTGTGTTATTCAACATCAATACATCACGTAGACTGACTGCCCTAATAAAATATAATTTTGGTTAAAAAAAAAGATTAAAAGTTAATTATTTTAGAATTCAGAATCGTGTACTATTTATTAGGGATAGACTTATTAAGTAATTTTAAGAGCTTAAAAGATATATAAAAGTTTTAGTATAAGGCTTTTGAAAATAATTTAAACATACACGGGCTCTTGCACTATATTTTTTCAAATCACTTAAAGCTTGAAGCTTTTCCGAAGCGACCGACGAAATTGTATATGTATATGTGTTTTGTATATTAAGGGGATTTGATTAAGTTTCACAAACCGGCAGAACGTCTGTCGGGTCCGCTAGAAAAATATATTATTTGTATATGTATACTAGTATATTTTACTCTATAGTCTTTCATAGTCTAGGAGTGGCTGGACTGTTGAGTTACTATATTTTTTTAAAGCCCGAGCGTGTACGGGCTCTTGGACTTTTTTGTCCTAGACTATATGTAAAACCGTAACATCATCCAAGATGTAGTAATCCGGACGTAACGACATACTTTCTATATTCTCGGCGTGTTTACTGTGAATTGCAAATTATGAATCGATCTACCATGACTCGCTCGTCTGTCGATCATTGCACTATACTATACGAGTATTATAATACATTTACATTATTTTATATCGATTACATATTATCATATCAAGAAATTACGGAACTAAAAAAAATATGACTTACATTGTTGTGGAACAACCATTTTTATTGGCTTTTTCCGTCCGGGTCCGAATTAGAAGATTTTTTATTTGTTATTATATTTTATTTTATATTTATTTAAATAGATTTTACTATTTTATCATCATGAAGAATGGGTTGTGAGTAGTTAAATATTATGTTAGATAAGCCCATGCATGCAGTACGCCTAGAGTAACTTTAATATTATGTTTGTTTTATCTCATGCAAGTGAATTTGTGAGTTCTTACAGGAAATAAATGTCTTAAACCTAAAAATAGTTTTTAATTTTCATAAGTTCAGTGAAAAAAGTTTAAGGTACATACGAATAAGGTACAGGCAAAGAGTTCATTCGAAGGTTTAATCCAGTACGTAAGTATATTCCAGCCTTAGCTTCTATAATCTATGGCCAAAAAGTCAAAACAAAGATGGCGGTTTACGCACGCGAAAATTTTTTGTACGCAACCTTGTCCTTGTTGGAAGTAAACCTATGGCATCTGTTGTGTTGGAATTCGCCATGTTTCCTTGTTTCTCAGAACTGTCCACAAACTGTATTATTTTAACTTCAAGGCAACCTTCAATAACTCAAAAACCATAGAGAAGTAATTGTGTACGTTATTTAAAAGTGGCATGTTAAATTTTAGCATTAGGGTTCCGTTCCCAAAGCGCAATAATTTTGTAAGAGGCTGATTTTTTAAATCTTTGTTAAATTAAAGGGAATAACAGGGCTGAATTTTAGAACTTGTAGTAAATAATCTTGTAGTAAATAGGATAAAAAATACCTAAAAATAAAAAATAACAAGCTTTAAACGTCTCAACTGACGTTCATCACACCAAAAACACAACTTAAATTGAGATTTCTTTATGACAGTCATGTGTATGGAAGTTATGGTGCCACAGATATTACCAATTTATTCTAAGGCTTATAGAGGGGGTGGGGCTGTGCCCGTGTTGGAACACGGTGCTTAAAAACCTAGCATGTCATTTATCAAAGGCAACCTCTAAAACAAATACTTTCTTTTTCATACCATCTAATGTCGCAATTTGCGTGTGAAGGACAATTGACATTATCAATCTCGCAAAGCGACTGTCACAACGTTACGTAATTGACAGGCGGCCATATTGAAATTGGCGCAACGCAGGCGCATACCTAACTGCGCAGTGTGAGTTACGGATTGTCAGAAAAACCGGCCAATAGCGAGTTGGGCTCGCGCACGAAGGGTTCCGTACCAGAAGAGAGCAACGAAAGGAAACTTAGGAAACTCGTTTTTTAAGTTAAGCAGCGTAGTAGCAACTGATATCGTGATGAAGAGTTACTGCAGCGCCATCTAATATCAAAAGAAAAAACTGAAAAAACACGTTTGTTGTATGAGATTAATATTAAATATTTTTTTGAGTGTTTGCTGTTATAGCGGCAACAGAAATACACATTAACTAAAATCCAATATATAATTTGTTTATTTGGCGAAAAGAAAAACTTTGAAGATAATAATCAAGTATATTACATTTTATTAATTTCAAAAAACTGTATTAAAACACAATTCTCGGTCCCGCCGTTCTTATGAAAGAACCCAGTGGTTCTCAAACCTCAAGACAAAAATTTTGTTACGCAAAAAATCTGCTGTTTGAAAGTATTTCGACTGATCATTTATAAATTGCTTTCAACCATGCTTATAACAGAACCAAACTCACTAGGAAATAATAATCGTTTCTCAATTAACTCGACGTTTACAAAAATTTATTTTCATCTAATCAGCCTCCCCTAGACAAACGATTATCTTTTACAAAAATCGCTTGGCGTATTTATGTATGTGATTAACACTGTCGAACGAAAAGTCACGTGATCTAGTCGTCGTTCGAAAAATCAGTTCCATGTAAACGCCAAGCAATTTGGGGGGCTGCCCTGCTATTCTCATGCAAGAACGACAAAGGTTCTCAAAGTTAACCTATCTACTTTTTAGATAAAATTCTTAGGTATAACATTACTGTTGTTTGTTTTTCTCAGTTCGAAAGAAAAGTTAATTAAATAACGGGTATTATTAACTAGAGTAATGAAGAGTAACAAGCATAAAGTGTAACCTACATTTTACTCATATATTGCTATACAGAATAATATGGATTATACCTTGAGTAAGTTGTTTATTAGGCGGTAAGCGGGCGAATAGGTCACACGATGGAAAGCAAATACCGTCGCCCATTGTCACTTGTAGCATCAGAAGAGTTGCAAGTACACACAGCGCAAGCTGTGTCACGCCGATTTCCTGTGAGGCCGTATCCCCGGTAGAGCCGACCCATTCGTGGCGAAGCATCACTTTGCCTGTTTTTTGGCGTTTCTGTGCGTATTATCCGATATTTTTTCACTATTACCTGTGCGACTTAACTAGGCACATGGCCTCGACAATGTCACTAGTCAGTTGTTACCGACACAAGCATCGATATTTAAGCTACTTTTTTTTGTTGCCGTTTTGGGACATATTGTTGTTGTTTTTTTTACATTTTTCCAAAATGACTTTGTCAAGGTCATGTGCCAAGTTAAGTCGCACAGGTTATACGAATACTTCACACCCTTCATTTCCCTTACAAAGTACAAGGCTATGTTTAAACATAATTAGCTTTCTACCTATTGTGCGTCGGGTTTTTACTTTGCTCTCTCTAAAGGTTTTCACTTGACTCTGTAACCTAGAGTGTGCGAAGACTAGCTTGTATCAGGGAAGTTGATTCGGAGCCAGATTGCGGATGTAAGTTGGTCGCATTATGTCAAACGTGCCAACTGACTATATCAATTTCTTTGATAGTAAGTACAGTCCCTCCGCGATGGTTAAATTTTGGAGCAAAGGAATAATTTGGGCGTCATGTTTCATCTAGTGGATACGTACTAATTGATACCAATCCATTAAATAGTGGACAAATACTGTTATTTTTGAGGTTTCTAATGTGATGTCGCAAATAATTACATCTTTTCCGCTTACATTGCAAACGCAGGCTGAATATATAATAAAATAAAAATCACGCGCGACGAAAAATAGCTACGTTAAAAGCCTAACGAAGTGGGCACGTGCCAGCTAGTAGAGTATAATAAAATAATAATTTCGAGTCGAAAACATACTGTATCCGTAAAATTCGTATTATTGAGAGAATTCGTATCTTGGATGATATTATTTCGTTTTTGATATCTCAGAAAAAAACTGCCATACTTGTGTTGTCTTCACTCTTTTTTTTTCTTGTCTTGACAATAGGTATACATAACACCATGCAATCGAACCTACATAATTGTATTCACAAATTTCAGGTCAATCAGTTGACGGGAAGAGGGTAAAATTTGATTTACTTTTTTGATAATAATATATGTAATACGTATTAACAACAATTACAAAACCTCAAAGATACCCAAATATACTATTAAAAGATATAATAACATTAGGTATTCACTTTCGTTCGGATAATTAAAGTAATACCGAGTCTGTATTTCAAACAAAGGGCGGGAGTGCACATATCATACCTTTACTGTGTCCGAACCCTTACAACTTAGTTACACCTATGTTTTTATTGACTCTGTCTTATTAGCTTTCCCAAGCTAACTTTACACAATAGTCATTATAATAGCCATGTTTTTTTTAATTCTTTTTATTTAAGAGGTTTTGTCGGTGACCGACTTTGCCACCTATATGAAACATCAACTAGTCAAATTGCGAGTTGTCAAGTGGAATTTTCCCGTGACTTTTCACGTGACTCACACGTGGGCTAGAGTCACCTGCGATCCACTCACCAGGAACATCTCGTATGTAAGCGGCGGTATGCCCCCGTTGGCTACGATCACAGTTGCGGGATCCCACAGCGTGTGCGCGACGTGCTCGTACACGTGCACGCCGAGAACGCGGCACGTGCCGCGCACGCTCTCGTCACGTGACTTGCTCGTGGGCTCGCAATCCTGCTCGAAGCAGACACGACGGATGCCTGTAACGATGTAATAAACTTATATCGATGCCTGTGTAGGAATATGTGTTTGGTGGCCAAAGGAAAATCTTCCGACCGAGCCAAGTGTTATGCCCGGTCTGGCCGAAGCACATGAGACTGATTTTTGTATGGTAAGTGATAGTCGTTAGAATTTTTCTAATCAGAATTGAAGACAAAGTGGAACAACCAGATAACTAACATTTTTTAACATCGAAGCTATAACTCATTTTTGTCTTAAATTTTTAACAAATCTTATAACTTCCCTACTTTAATCTTCTAGTTATTATAATTTTTCTAATTAAAAAGACTCAATTTATACAAAAAACGGCATTGTTAGTCATCCGCTTCTTCCACTTATGTCTTCAATTTCAGATAATGTATGGCCGGACTTAAGCTCACCGAAATGCTCCCACAGCCTCTTGAAGATCACCTCCGGTTTGCCCCTAACCATGAACAGCCGTCCGCCCTTTTTGCGGAACTGGTTGTCCAGGTCGTCCAGAGCCTCCAGCATGTACCGCATACGGTTGTAGCCCGCCACCGTGGAACCTGGAACCAGGGGAATCCATACTAATGTTATAAATGGGAAACTGTGTTTGCCGTTTCTTCGCGCCTTAAGCAACAAATTGATTTGATTTTTCATTGAAGCTAAGTGTCCAAAAACAAAAAACCAGACTGCTAGACCAGAAATCGTAATATAAAAAAAAACATTAAAAAAATCCGCCATTTTTTTTACTTTTTGTCACTCTCAAAATTAAACCGAAATCTATCTAGTCGTTTAGGCTGTAGAGCAAGCGACAATTATACGTACATACATACATATTCTCGAAAAATATAACTCTCACGGCGCAGTCGGTTAAACATCGGGAGCCTATTTTATCACCATTACTAAGACTACTATGTCTGTCCGTCTGTATGTCTCTAGACTGTGTCTCAAGAACGACTAGCAAAAGCTAGAGTTAAAATTTTTGTTCATACGAAGTCCTCCGCGGTCTAACGAAGCAACCTAACTGATTTTATTTTTGGCATAGATTGAGTTGTAAGGATCTCTAGGTTAGTTTTGGTCTAAGAAAACATCATGTTTTCAATATATTCGTATTCTTACGCGATTTTTGAATTCCACTTTAGGGAAGCCACGGGCAGAATTCTCCGCACCACTCACCATCAGTCTCGCCATCGAACACGAAGATCGGGAAAAGCGGTCCACTCTTATCTTCCACCGCGCGCAGCAGCGACGGGTTGTCGTGTAGCCTTAGACCGTTGCGGAACCAGAGGATGCTGCCCATGATGCTGAAAAAGATGTTGTTAGGAATAGAGCTCGAAGGCCGAATACAGAACTTCCTAAAATGAGGCCGTGGGAGAGAAATGCTTCGGCACGAATGGGCCGGCTCGACTGGATACTCCACCGGATACCACGGCCTTACAGGAAACTGACGTGAAACGGCGTTGTGCTGTGTTTCGTTCAATGAGTGAGTTTACCGGTGGCCCAACTTCAAAATCCCCCCCTATCCCCATTTTCATTTGTTATTCCCTCATAAATGGCGACAACGCACTTGCGACTCTTCGGATGTGGCGAGTGTCCATGGGCGTCGGCAGTTGCTTTCCATCAGGTAACCCGTCTGCTCGCTTACCCCTAAATATCATAATAACTGTTATTAAAAAAAAAAACAAAAACCCGACTGCTTAAAAAAACTAAAAAGGAAAAAATAAGAACTTTTCACACTTATATTAGTTACCTACACATCGCTGTTACGCAATCAGTAACAGACGAATGCTGGGTAACTGAAGTCTTAATTAGTTCTAACTCTACCATTGTAACTCGGTTTTAATTAAAATGAGTTGCGCAACGAGAAACCTAACAAGTTATGAAAAAATTTAATAATAAAGCTTTAAGTAATTTCAATCCATACTTATACTAGCTTTTGCCAGCAGCATCACTCGAGTGGAACACGAAAGTCGCGTAAAACCACGTACTGGGGCCGTTGTAGTGCGTGCTATATACTATAAGAAATGGCGCTGTACATGATGAATGTCTTTCCCTGTGTTCCTGCTTTTCTTCCTGATATCTTTGCTATAAACCTTACGGAGCCCGAGACCATTCCAGAGAATAAAAAATCGTAAAAAACAGTTTGTGTGTTCTGACTTCTAAAGCTATAGTGTTACCAACCGACTTATTTTATATAATAGATTATTAATGCGAAAGTTTGTTTAGTTGTTCTTCAGGTTCTAACGAAGTAACCAATTGACTTGATTTATGGCATAGACTAATTGAAATGATGGGGAGTAATAAACATTATATATGGAACTTTTGGTCTTCGAAACTCATGTCCCCAAAGGAAGCTTTCAAAAATATTCATATTTTCTCGCGATTCTTTAACTACACGGACCGAAGCCGCGGGCGAACGCTTGTGGTATCCTAGCTGTGGCAAGCGGTGTTACCAACGACAAAAATCATGAAATTTGTGTGACGTACTTTGTCGATGGCCCCTTGAGAAAAAAGTAGCTGTTTTTGAGTCTTGTTGGTTCCAGGTCGCTCTACTACATAGAAAACTTCGAAACCAGTAGTTGCAGACAACCGTTTGTGACGGCTCTTAGTGGATGCATATATTGAACCTGCCCTTTCGTGCCGAAACATCTCACGTTTAAAAACATATCTCGAGCTTAGCGATTGACGTCACCGTATCACGTTTTCCGTAATGCGACCGTTCTCCAATTCAACAGAGCTACCTAGGGTTGCCAGATGATCGGGGACCAGCCGTATTCTCCTAAATTTTCTTTGTTTTTCTCGAAAATGTTAATTATGGAAGTTGTTTTTCTCCCGAACATGTTTTTCTCCCGAAAGACATGTTCAACAATTACCATTTTTGATCACGAAACTTGCAATTGCTCAGGAAGTATCGCTTAATTATTCTATTATAACTATCTATTATGATTGACTTTAATTAACTCTCTATGATTCACTTTTTTTTATAAAAAAAGAAAAAGAGAAAAATAAGATAAAGAAAATCGATTATTGACAAACTCGATCTGCCAACCCTAGAGCTACCGCTTGGGCTAATGTTTCCATATTGTATTGCCCTGTCTTTGCAAATATAGCGAAACAATGGAGAAGTTTACTTAATTTTCCAAATATTGCACTATTAATAATTAGCTGGCCATGTTAACAACTTTAATGCTTATGCATAAGGCCGCTTTAAAATATTACAATCCGGCGATTTCATGGCAATACTGATATTGTCCGTTTATATGATTCGAGCTGTAGTTGCCAGAGCTGGATTTTATCACTGGACTGGAATAATGTACACCGGACTAAATTGTCCATGAAGAAATTAACCAAAACGGCTTGTAGAGGGCATATTACTTATTTTACACGTTCGATGACCATCAGACATCCTTAGCAGACCTGGATTTAAAAACAGAGGTCGTTGGCCATGGCTCATTGCCTATAGGTTGAAGCCTGATCCTGCCTGATCCTAGGAGAGCGGCAGAGTCCTGACTCCTGAGAGGGCACCACCTTCTAGAAAGGCAGCGAATTTCATAGGTACATGGAGCAACAGAAATAATGTAGCCTTAACACTCCTAAAAAATATAAATCCTTTACTGGTTAGATAGTTTCCCAAGCATGGTGATTGATTATAGCACAATATAAAGTTTTGAATCCTAATTATAATAATAATATCTAAGGACGTTTCACACCACGTCTGTCTGACCCCGTGGTAAGTACCTGAAGGACTTGTGTTACGGGTACCAGACAACGGAAATTGTTTGAAAGATATTCTTAAGCCCCGTTACATTATACTCTAAATAATAATTCCTTTATGTTATCGTTTGGCCAACGATGCGAACTGACGTGGTCAATGAACAACCTTCTGTTGTTGTGGAAGTCCTTAAAAAAGGAGTTTTTTTAAGGACGGGAAATGCGCTATTGCAGCCCTGGCAATGTTAGGGACTACCACCGGGGTATGTGGGACTCGCTGCGGCAGATGAGACGGTAGTGACTGAAATGGCTTCCTTAGGACAGTGCCGCCCATAGGCCATCCGCCATGGCAGGCCATTTATAAGTTCTAGATATATAAACAGCTATTTGCAAAAATCCAGGCCTGCCTACAACACGTGTATGAGCCGACGATACATTTATTCTAATCTGCACAATTTGCAAGAGATGTCATCAACACGCTATTGTTTTAAAGTGCCGTACATCCCGACGCCTGCCAGTGACAAGTCAAAGCCAACCGTATCCAAATACAATAAGACTGAAATTGCTTTTACCGTTCCGTTTATGCAACCACCGTTTTGCAAATCAATGAAATGGGTGCAGTTGAAGCGAGGGACCTACTGATTATGTGCATACCATCTGTTTGTGAGCTAGATTAGGACCATCTGTAATGTACGTCAGGCGAATTTCATGTTTTTTTACCCCTCCCCCAAGCCTCCAAGGGACTATTACTGTTGGACACTAAGGCATGTAGAACCGAGTCCGATTCCAGATTTTTCGTACCCGGTTCCAGTGGTAACACGGTACTTCGGTACTACCAGTTCAATGCAACTTTATTATATTTGCTTGAGTTTTTGAATAAAAATGATATTTGACAATCTGAAATCGCAGTGTAATGAATACAAATGCTTGCCAAGACGTAAGAATCCCAAACTTGATAGAGGTAAGTAAGTAGGTACGTTTATTTGCAAAAACATGGTAGTAATAATAAGATGATACACAGTCAAATAGTACACATGTTTTGTCGGATAT
>JAOTAV010039606.1:0-18304 GCA_026546445.1 Cyclargus thomasi
TATCTAAGATGCACCCTCAATTCAATCTTACGCTATGAACTGAGGGTGCAATTTGGAGTGCATCAAGGTCGTGTTTGACATCAAGGTTTGCCAAACACGGTCATTTACAACATTAACATCAAAAATGCACCTTCAGTTCATGGCGTAAGATTGAAAATGCATTGCATTGTCACCTTTGCGAAATATTTGTTCCCGCCGAGTAGAACGCCCTTAACTATGACAACGGACGGAAAACCTTTCACAAGTTCTATCAGAAGTAACCTGCTAAAACCGTGATCAATACTATTTTCGTCGTTCACTTTTACCAATTAAGTTTTTTCATCGTCTTGTTATTTACTATCAGCAACTGAGGTCATTTCACGCGGAACAGTTATCCGTTCTAATACGGTTCAAATATTAGTTCCTATTTTATCCGAGAAAGGTTATCAACTATCGCATTCCCTTGTAAGGATATGTTCCTTGTTTGTCTTCCTAAATCACACATGCACTTTGTTATACATAAAACATTATAATCTTTTTATTTTAAGATATTGTTTAATGTATTGTTACGCCGAAGTTATAGTCTGGCTACTATAAGTTAAACCTAGAAAAAACCTTCCAAATTAAAAATTTCTGTAGATGGTATTACAAAATTGTAGTGGCGAAAATGATTTTGATCATTTATCGGATCATGAGACCTAAGCACGAGTGTTTAAGAGGATTGTGTACCAAACGGTTTCCATACAACGGGCCTTTTTCCACCCACGAAACCTCAACTCAAAGTAATGATTTTGTAGTATGTTAAGGAAATAACCTTATAACTACTTACTAACCTTATAACTAGGCTTCTATGTTTTATTTTATTTTTTTCATATTTCTAGATTTGAAAATATTGAGACATCTTTTGTTTTGTATGAAATCACAAAAATGAAAATATATAAAAATCTATGATAAATATTTAAAAAAAAAACAAAAACATAGAAGCCTAGTTCTAAAGCATTCCACAACATACTACAAAATCTAAAAAAAATACTCTATATGAGGGTTTAGACGGTGAAAAACGTTATGGTCCGTTGATTATGAAAGCCATTTGATACCACAAGCCTCTAAATATAAGTTTTTGTAAAAAGTAAATTGTTGTTTTATATTAAGATTTATAGGACAAAATGTTGTTTGTCACAAATCAAATACAATGTATGTAATTTGAAATGTAATTTATTTGTTATAATCAAAATCAAACTCTGCAGAATACCCCTTGTGGGGACAAAATCATGTTTCTCAAATCTTATTATGTGGTATTCTCATATTCTTTTTTAAATATCATTTCTTCAGATAAATAACATGTCATGTCTTACATAAAATACCAAATTATCATAAACTCATGATCGAGTATCATAATCATCAAATCCAACTGTAGTGCAATTTTAACCGAAAACAAAAGACTGCGTTGAAATAATGTTGCTAGTAAAAATAAATGCTTGGTTCAAGTTATAGTAGCCAGACTGTACCTAAGTTAAAGTGTTTAGTGTTAACCTACGTTGAAATATTTTTATATTTTACTAGCTGTTGTCCGCGACTGCATCCGCGTTAACTATATAAAGTATCCCGTTTTACGACATTTTTTTATTACTGTTCGGCTCCTATTGGTCATGGCGTGATGCTTGTAGCCTTTTGTCGATACTAACCAACACAAAAATATTTTTTCAAATCCGGCCAGTAGTTCCTGAGCTTAGCTTATTGAAACAAATAAACACTTCAGCTTTATATTATTAGTATAGAAGAATATTTATTTCGGCACGAATGGGCCGGCTCGACCGGAGTGACACCACGGCCTCACAGATAACTGGCTTGAAACGGCGTTGTGCTGTGTTTTGTTCAGTGAGTGAGTTTACCTGTGGCCCAACTTCCCTAATCCTCCTTTCCCTATTCCATCAAAAAAATCTTATCTATGAGTGTTCAAAAAATATTTTTAAAAAATAATAAATGTAGGGGAGCTAAAGAACAGCAATAGAACACATATTGACAAAAAAAGTTGTATTTTTGTCAGTCTATCTGTTCGTCTGTTTGTACGCACTAATCTCCAGAACTGCTGGACGGAATTGAATAAATCTTTTTTTGGTTTAAAAGCTATTAGGTCTGGGCAACATATAGGATACTTTTTATCCCGGGAAAATGTACGGTTCTCGCGTGATATACAAATTTTTGCGCAACGAAATTGCGGGCACCAACTAGTTGAAGACATACGTGGAAGAAGCAGACAACTATGATTTTAAAAACAACCGGATTTATGCATAAATGGATGCTTTACAATCAGAAAAACTAAAAGTGTAGCTACACACTAGCTAGATAATGAAATAAGTACAAGATTAATCAAAATTTTATAGAAAAAAAAATAGTATTTTCCCAAAGGTTGCAAAATGTTAGTTATCCCCTTCTTCCACTTATGTCTTCAATTTTGGATAAGCTGTTTTTTTATAAAATGAAATTAGATGTGCATTATTGGTAGGTCAATGATCAAACATCAAGTAATAATGCTTTTGTGGTTTGATAAGCTGCTTTCATCCAAAGGAATCCTCTATTTCATACTGAATAAGTTTTAAAAAAATTTGCTTATTTTGTAAAAATTATAAACTGAATCTTACCAAGGAGCTGACTCAACAGTCTTATTCTGTATCACTTCCATAATATTAGGCAACTCAATCTCTAGTTCCTTAGGTACACTATGATAGTTAATAAGTGGTTCATTATATTTTAGCTGGGTTCCGATCTGATTCAATGTAGATGTATGAACAGATGTACAGAGAAATGTCTGTCCGTATTTTGTACCCGTTGCTGGATAACTGTAAGAAGTTGCGTTTGGTCCATGTGCTGTAACAATTGAAATATAAGCTTTAAAGATAGCAATTTACACTTTATCTATTTATTTTTACATATTACAGAAGAAATACAAAAAGATAATACTGGTGGATGGTTCAACATAAGCTTTTACAAACATTACCGAGTATCATAAGCAATCATTTGTGTAACTACGCCTATATATACAATAGGCTGTAATTAGGATTAACATTTATACATTAAGTATTAACATAGTGTTATATTATTCTTTGTGTTGTTATTGTTTTTAACCTGTATTTTTTTACTTACAGTTTGGAATAGGTGGAAATTTAGGCACGGAGTGCACCAGCCACAGTGCAGAATTTTTATCACCCAGGATCACACCCTTTGTATGGCCACCCTCTGCTTTGGTTTTCATCAACTTTGAGTGCATTTTACACATCTCTGCCAGGTCATAATCATCATAGTATTTTTCACCCAGTTTGATATTCTTATACTTGTTCTTTGTATTGTACCTTGTTTTTCCTGAAATGTTATACTGTATTTTAGGAGAAATTGATTTTAATTAAATATTTTATACACTTTGTATTGTAAGTTTTAATGTGCCGATTGTTAAAAATATACATCAGCCAATAATGACACATATTATATATGTGTCATTATTGGAGGATACTTGGAACAGGTATATTCCGAATATCACTTATTGTAAATGCAAAGAATAAATAAACAAGTAGTATGATACCATACTAATTTTACAGGTAAATCAAAAATAAAAAATACCTTTTTTGGTTCTTGAGTACATGTCAGCTACATTTTCTAGAACATCCATCTTACTATCGGGAAATGGTGGCTGATCATTGTATATCAGAGATACTGTGTTTGCAGTCTGAAATATGAAAGAATAAAGAAAGATTAAGAATATTCAGTTTTTGCAAACTTAAGAAAATGTCAAAACAAAATTAAATCATTCTAATAAGGAGTTTAAAATAAGGGCAGCCTTCTAATATAATAAACTAGTGACCCATTCAAGCTTCACTCACAATATATTAGAAATACTAAATAGATTAAATCAGTCAATTGTACTTAGGAGAGTAAATAAACACAAAAAGCAAATTGCTATAATTATCTAAGTTATCTTTAAAAGTTTAAATCAAGCTCTTTACCTGGTACAGGGGAGAAAGAGTCCTGCCAACCATGGATTTTGAATCGCCAATATCAAGTTTAGATAATGTCCATCCCCCTCTTAAGTTTTTTGGTGTGAGATACAGGTAAGCCACACCTTTGCGTATAAGTGGATTAATGTGGTTTTTTTCTCGAGGCAATTTGTAGACATAGTACCTGTAAAAGCAAAATAGCAATGTTAGGATACTCATATACTTTGTTTCTGTATTCAGAAAAACCTAGCTGTCTTAGGCCAAGCTGTTGGAAATTTTAATAACATCCTAGCTTTAAGTTCTTTTCAAAGGTACTTTTTTTGATTTCTAATACACTCTTTTAAACTTTGTCTATAGTTAAATCGTTACTTAGTCTTTTATAACCAAAAAGCCTTTAAAAAATTAAAATAAGAAATTTACCAATCAACCTGGTCTCCATTCTCATCCAAGCACTGTGGTGACATACCAGCACAAAAAGCTATTAGAAACAAAGCTACAACAGCAAAGTTTCTTCTCAATGCAGAAATGCGTGTAAAACCCACCATTTTTAGCACACTATGTAAACAGAAAACTTTTTCTTTTGTTTAAACTGTATGTCATTTAAACATAACATACAGTGTCTTAATGATATCATACAATGACTGTTTTAATAACATCGTCAATTTATTTCCTTACAGTATATGACGCATTTTGTGATTCACTAGTTTATTATATTAGGACTAAAATATTAATATTGAAGAGTAAAAATATATGTAACATAGTAAATTGTTCCCAAAATTTTTTAATAGCTTTAAATTTGAAGTTTGAACGGTTCGTAAACGTCAATTTCAAATGTCAATCTGCTCAGGCGCATAACTTCTACTTTTTTCCGTTGTAAAAATCCGTTGCGTCTAGTAATGGAGTTCTACGAGTAAAAGATATAGTGAATTCTATTTCAAGAAACATTTCCCCTTTAATGTGAAACTGCATTAGTGTGGCTCCGACATTTCACATCCATAAAACTGACTTTTGCAAATCAAATTCACGATGTCATTAACGTTCTATTGAAAATGTAGCGCGCTGTCTGATCGGAGTCACACGTATAGTCTTACTTACTACTATAAAAGAGGTGGTAGAATAACAAATAACAAAGAAATTGTAACAGTAAATATTATTTGATAAAATATTATTCGATAGACAATTAACAATGATGTGGTTTTTACAAGACAAAATAGTTTCTATATAAATACATGGAAGACATGGAAAACGAGTAAAACGAGAATAAAAAAATATAAATGCTATTGATACACTTAAAGCTTATCGAAGGTAGCAAGATTCTTAAATTATTGTTGAGTCGGCATCGAAACAGCTGCTTTGGCGTGTGACACGTCGCTTTGTCTCCAGAATGACACGATCGTTTTGAGTTCCGTGTAGAAATCGATGCCTTGTTTGCCACAGAAGTGGTTCGTACCCAGGAAGCTACCACGCGTACCCGTGAAAGAGAACATCGATAGTGGCACAGGAATTGGCACATTTACTCCTACTTGTCCAACATCTATTTCATTGGCGAATTTCCTTGCTGTGGCTCCGTTTGTTGTGAAGATAGCTGTACCGTTTCCATAGGGGTTAGCGTTTATCATTTGGATGGCTTCTTCCAGAGTATCGACGAAGAGGCAGACTAGAACTGGGCCGAATATTTCTTCCTTGTAACACTCCATGTTAGGTTTGACGTCTGTTAGAATGGTAGGTCCAACAAAGTTGCCCTTTTCGAATCCAGATACTTTAATGCCGCGACCGTCAAGAACTAGTTTAGCGCCCTGCTTCACACCTAAAAATGTATTCAGTATCATTATTAGGTCCACGTAAATGTTAAATTTTTTTTGACACAGTCAGTCAATTGAATAAAAAAAGATAATTAATTTAAGGTTAAAGATATTAGGCAAGTGGAAGCCATATATATATTACCACTTTTACTTAAATACTGAGAATAAACTAGGAATTAGTTTTCGAAATTACACTTTGTTGATACAATATTGCATAACATTGTCTTTTATGAATAGTACATACCAGACTCTACAAGTCTCTCGATCCTCTCCTTGGCTTTAACGGAGATAACTGGTCCCACGTCGGTCCCGGGCACGTGACCAGCATTAACCTTGAGGGCCTGCGCACGCGCCACCAACTCCGGAATCCACTCTTTGGCTGAACCTGGTTAAAAAACAGCTTCGTAAAAGTGTGTTCCTTTTATTGTATCAGTTTATTGGTAGTATGCTTTAATGAGACATGATTGGCTACCGAGACGTCAAATCAAACCTGGTATAGAACTCACTTCATGAAATATATATTTTTTCATGATATTTAGGGGGCAAGTGAGTTACCTGGTGGAAAGCAACTGCCGTTGCCCATGGACACCTGCGACATCTGAAGAGTCGCAAGTGCGTTGCCAGGTTTATGAGGGAATAATACGAAACGGTAATACATGGTACAACATAACCTACATTGACCACAAAATATAACCCAACTTTTCGCCGTTATCAACTCACCAACAAATACAGCAGTGCTGAGCGCCATGCACCTCTGTCCAGCGGCACCAAAGGCAGCTCCTGCTAGCTGGTTGAGTGTGTGCTCCTTGTTAGCATCCGGCATTATCACGCCGTGGTTCTTGGCGCCCATGTTGGATTGGACGCGTTTACCTATGAAGGTTTAATAACATTAACATTTCAGCAGAGCTATATTAGCAATACGGAATATGCATGATTTTTTATTCTTTGTTTAAATATATCTGTCGTTATCGAAAAACGATGTAGTCCAATTTGTTTTTTCATAAAATTGAAAATAACAAAGTTATAAGCCTTTAAAGTTGTGAATTAAAAAGAGAGATGCGATATTTACTGTTACGTCAAAGTCTATAATAAGCTTTATATAAAGTTCATACTAAATTACGTTTTGAGAGAAAGAGGTGGGTCGAAAACTTAAATCGCTTGTATCTAACTTATTTTTCGAAAGGTATCTGAGCCTTTTTGTCAGTCTGTATATCTTTTAGCCCACTATTATATACACTAGCTAGTTAACGAAGTAGGTAAATTACAAGATTTGTCAAAATTTTATGGAAAAAAATTTGTATTTACTTGAAGGGTGTAAAATGTTAACTATCCGCTTTTTCCACTTATGTCTGCTATTGTTATAATATAAAATCACCTAGGGTATTGATACAGCTGGCTAATTAAAATAGAGAGAAAACGAAGTCTATGACGTTTGCTCTAGAGATCCGAAATACGTGAGAGCTAAACGACGGCTTTGATGTAACGCTCGTCACTGTGCGAGCGAGACGGGAGCACGTGCGACAGAGAGGGCTGTACCTGCGGTGGAGGCGCGGCTGTAGATGTGTTTGCCGGCCGCATCACCACCGACGAGCGACACGGCTTTGATGTAGCGCACGTCACTGTGCGAGCGAGACGGCAGCACGTGTGACAGAGAGGGGTGTACCTGCGGTAGAGGCGCGGCTGTAGATGAGTTTGCCGGACGCGTCGCCACCGACGAGCGAGACGACTTTGATGTCGGGCTCGCCACTGTGCGAACGAGACGGCAGCACGTGCGACAGAGAGGGGTGTACCTGCGGTAGAGGCGCGGCTGTAGATGTGTTTGCCGGCCGCGTCGCCACAGACGGGCGAGACGGCTTCGATGTCGGGCTCGTCACTGTGCGAACGAGACGGCAGCACGAGCGACAGAGAGGACTGTACCTGGGGTGGAGGCGCGGCTGTAGATGTGTTTGCCGGCCGCTTCGCCACCGACGAGCGAGACGGCTTTGATGTCGGGCTCGTTACTGTGCGAGCGAGACTGCAGCACGTGCGACAGAGAGGGGTGTACCTGCGGTAGAGGCGCGGCTGTAGATGTGTTTGCCGGACGCGTCGCCACCGACGAGCGAGACGGCTTTGATGTCGGGCTCGCCACTGTGCGAACGAGACGGCAGCACGTGCGACAGAGAGGGGTGTACCTGCGGTGGAGGCGCGGCTGTAGATGTGTTTGCCGGCCGCGTCGCCACCCACGAACGACACGACTTTCATTAAGGGCTCGTTACTGCGCGAGCGAGACGGCAGCACGTGCGACAGAGAGGGGTATACCTGCGGTCGATGCGCGGCCTCAGATGTGTTTGCAGGCCGCGTCACCGCCGACGAACAACACGGCTTTGATGTCGGGCTCTTCAGTGTGCGGTTGAGACGGCAGTACGTGCGACAGAGAAGAGTGTACCTGCGGCGGAGGCGCGGTTGTAGATGTGTTTGCCGGCCGCATCACCACCGACGAACGACACGGCTTTAATGTCGGGCTCGTCGCACAAGAAGTTGACCGTATCGTGGGTGCCATGGACCACCTGCAAATTAATATAGTACCATGGGAGAATATAGAACAGAGCCAGTTGACGGACCTACGTCACTTGGTCGGAATATGTCAATTCCATGTAAATCGTAATCTGTCGTCTGGGTTTTAAACGCGACCGAAACAACATCCCTGAGGGCTGAGAGTACTTTGAGAATGTTGGTAGGAAAATCCACAACCGAACGAACCACTGGGATCGTCATTTGACCCCCAAAAGGTGTAGTTCAATTGTCGCACGGCCCTATGTGTGTGTAAGCCTTGTTTACTCGGAGAGCCACGTCACTGCCATGAATAAATTTTGTGTATTTTGTTTAGTGCGCACGCACACATAGGGCCGCACGCACACATAGAGCCACGCGCACAACCGTGTTTTTTTAATGATATTTAGGGGGTAAGCGAGCAGACGGGTTAACTGATGAAAAGCAAATGCCGTCGCCCATGGACACTTGCGACATCCGAAGAGTCGGAAGTGCGTTGCCGGCCTTTATAGGGGGAATATGGGCCGTTGGGCCACCGGTAAACTCAGTCACTGAATGAAACACAGCACGCCGTTTCGCAACAGTTTTCTGTGCATCCGTGCTATCACTCCGGTTGAGCCGGCCCATTCGTGCCGAAGCATGGCTCTCCCACGATTATATGTGTTAAACTCTCTGTACTCACGTTGACGAGTCCGGGGGGAGCGCCGGCCTCCTGCAGCAGCTCCATCATCATGAGCGTGGCGCCGGGATCCTGCTCCGAGGGCTTGATGATGCACGCGTTGCCCGTCACCACCGCCGGGGGGAACATCCATAGAGGGATCATCACCGGGAAGTTAAAAGCCGCAACACCTGAAATAATGAAGTCAATTTGAAGACTGCTACCAGAGCATACACAACCGAGCACACAAGCCTCTTTGCTTGTGTGTGCAGAAGGTGGCGCATAAATGCAAGACACGGGCGGTCCTGTTTTATAAAGATGACCTACTTAGTTCTATATACTCGCGGACTTGACCGGAAAATTTTCACCACTTTAGCCTCAATTTGGCCTCAAAAGGCTGACAAGTGACAACACACTTGCAAATCTTTTGTTGTTTTAAGTATCCATGGGCGTCAGTAATTGCTGTCCAGCAAGTGTCCTGTTTGTTCTTTAGCCCCATAATTTCATATATATATATATATAAATATATATTTTTTAAATATGTATTGTAGTATGTTTCTACCTCCTACTACACCCAGGGGAACCTTGTAGCTATGTGTGTCCATGTCCTTAGCGATATTCTGTATACAGTCACCAAGTTGCAGAGAAGTTATACTGCAGCAGTGCTCGACTGACTCTGAAAAAAATAAAATGCGATAAGAAAAGCACAATTTATCCTCAAATATAATAATAGCTATACTAATATTATAAATAACCCTCATACTAATATTATTAATGCAAAATAAGTCAGTCTGCTGGTTAGTCTGTTACCTTTTCCCGACTAAACAGTTTGTGGCGGATTACATAAAGAGGAATTTGAAATTGTAACTTTTTGATTATTGACAGGTTCGATTTTGTTTTCTGGTTGATATTTTTCCGAACAACAACTACTAAAAACGTAAATTTGTTATTTTGAAAAAACTAAGGGTAAAATGTTTACACACTATTTACTGCCTCAACTATCGTTATTTTATGTAAATGGTTACAGCTAATTAAAACTTTTTATTTGTGGAGGCCAGAGTTGGCACGAGTAGCCAAAAAGCTATGGTTCAAAGATTTTCAAACACATTTTTTTTTATTTTCACTTACGGATTCCTCTAAGGACGTCTCCCTCGGCGTCGGCGATAGTTTTGCCCTGCTCCTCCGTGATTTTGGCCGCCAACTTGCTTTGATTCTCGCGTAACAATCGCGCGAATCTGAAAATTTAAACAGTAATAAGTTTTTTACTATTTTCCCATAGGACAGGCCTCGCCTAGTTTGGGGGACCGTAAAATGTTTTTGGTAAATAAAATATTTGTATTTTTTAACTTTATTTAAATGAAGGGCTTTCGAATAAGAATGCAATGAAAGAAAAGAATTCATTCGTGACACAAATACATTTTTTTTTAAATTTTATGATTTTTCAAATCCATACCTACCTACAATTTACATTTAGCATATTAATAATTCTGATTGTAAAAGTGTAAAAAAATTTATATGTATATCAATATAATAAATTAATATTTTTACAAACTAATCAATGTGGGGGGGCTTAGGATATATAGTAATAGAAGACAAATCTGCAAAAAAATTTTGTCTGTTTACCTGTTTGTACGCGGCTAATCTCTGGAAATGTTGAACTGATTCAAATAAATCTTTTTTTATTTAATAGCTATTGAGTCTAGGCAAACATATAATACTTTTTATCCGGGGAAAATGTATGGTCCCGTGATATACAAATTTTCGTGCAACGAAGTTGCGGGCATCAACTAGTCATAAAATATTTGTAAAAGTTATGTCCCAAAGAAAGGGACAACATCAACCCCAGAAATATGAAATTGTTCCACGTGATATGCAATCTCCTAATGTTTAATGGGGAAAATAGAAAGAGAGACAGTCGATGGACCTACGTCATTAGGTCGGAATATGACAATTCCATGTTAGTCGTCATCTGTCGGCTGAGTTTGACATAACGCGACCTGCACTTAGATCCACAATCTGTATCTGTTTCAACTTCTCTGATTGTGTGTGACATTTAATCTGTTCGTGTGCAAAATTTTATCTTATATGATTATATCATATAAATAATTATATACAAATTTTTTGATTATATGTTACTTTACCAATTTTTACCAAATTTTATATATTTAGTATTTCTGAGAATAAGTTCGTATCTATTTTTATTCGTTCAATATACTGAGCATGGGGCAGGTAGTAGTTATTAATACTATAAAATTATGTCTTTGTCAAGAATAAAAAAATTACTTGAACATTAGCTGTTGGCGAGTCATGATGGTACTTTGGCTCCATGATTTGTAAGCTTTCTTGGCTGCCTCCAAAGCAGAATTCAATTCGGTCGGGGTCGCTTCAGGAACTCTGTGAAACATTAACATGGCTTTATGTTAATAATAACCTTTCGGTCTTTCTTCGCCATTGTATCATTATCATTTCATTTACAATACAAATTAATGGTTGCAACTTGCTACAAGACATTGTGTTAACTACACAGTTTTGTGGGTTATTTTTTATTCTCAGTCAAAATACACAAACAATAGAGACAAACATTAAAATTGTATTTATTTTCAATCCCTTATATTATCAAAAAACTCAACAAAATTTTTGACAGTTTCTCAAAAATTTTGTTGGTATATTAATCATAGAAACTCCTCATTACACACTTTAATGAAAAAAGATTGCTAGATTGTGTAAAGCAAAATAATTTGGCATAGTAACATACCAAATACCAGTTTGTCTAGGCTATAAATACATTTTTTTTCTGACATGTACAAGCAAATATATGTTGCCTATGTAACTCTTTATTATCTTACGTAATTCATTTATCTCAATGTAAACAAATATTTTAAACTGATAAGATTGTCACTTCACATGATAAATCTACTGAATCTTATAGGTATGATTTCAGTCAGATGTGATGATTTTAATGTGCGAAAAAAGTATGGAATTGCCGAATTTTGTAAACCTATCACTAGTTAAAATTGTCATTTACTTATGATAACTAAAACATTTTCTACAATATGATATATTTTTTTTTAATTATATTAAAATAAAAATGGTACATTAATAACAAAGTGTGAAACTAATCTTGGTTGAAACTATACATCTATACAAATAAATAAAATTGGTTTCTTTTCAACATTAAAATAAATATTTATGACTACTTGGATATCCAATAAATTATCCATGTCTATTATTTTTGCTGACACAGACAAACTCACAGGAAACAGTAGTAACAGTTGTTTTTAATAAACATTACATCGAAAAATATAATCTAAACAAATACTACATTATGACTAAATGTAATACAATACCTTCCAATAACTTCATTAGTAGCGGGGTTTGTTAATTCAATCCATTTATTTGTTTTGGATTCCACAAATTGTCCATCAATGTACAGTTTCGTTGTAGGGGCTGCGCTACTGTAGGACCGGTTTAAAAGCAGCGGAGTCTAAAATGTAAAATATTACTAATTAATTGCCTAATAAGGCAAAGTCTCAAAGTTCAAACATGTTTCCTTTAGTCGAGTACTTGCACATAGGTGAATATACTTTTCGGTTTTAAGTTGATAATTTAAAACTGAAAAGTTTGACTTTGAAATTTCCATGACTGGTCAGAAATTGAGAAACGCAATGATTAATATCCATCCAGGGTTTGGATAGCCATTCACAGATATTAACAAAGAATTTATAAAGATGATGATGCCATTTGGTGAAATTATTTCAATGTGTCTGCCATATGGAGATTATTAGACTTATAAGCTTATTGTAAGCCTTTTACAAGAACATCAATGCAAAACATTAGCCTTTGTAAAATTTGCAAGTGCTGCACTGTTAGTAGATCTGTCGGCCCGCAGGGTGCATCCGAACATTGCATACTACAGTTATCTCATGGATAACTGTAGGAACATCCATGCCTTGAAACATTTTTGTCACAATTATTACTGGCAACAGTCTAGCACAGTAAATACCTATACTAACCTAGCTCTAGAATAGTAAACAGATAAAGTGGTGGGAATGTGTAGTGGGCCAAAGCCCATTTAAAAAAAAAGAAATGAAAAAAATTTTTGAATCCAAATTAAAGATGGACTTTAGACTCACTTAAAACTTGACCTGTTTGTGGTATTTTTAATAACTGAAAAAACATTTTTGTGAATTATTGAGCAGATGATGAAACTGCAAATAAAAAATATTCAACTGCGCAGCAAAGTGGGATAGGTATGAATAATGTAGGCAGTTTAAATACCAAATCACTTGGCAGTGTATGTGTTTGCCTTATATTCCCGAGAAACTAGAAAAACAAGTGTTATTTATTCAGAATAGTATTGAAATCTTCAGCTAAAGAATCGTTTTTTAAATCCAAGGAAACCGATTGAATTTATTAACAAAATAAAGGTATAAATAACAAAAAGATAACATGAAATCAAAAACTTACTTCAGATTTTAAAATTTTTAACATTGTAGAAGCCATGATGTGAGCGTGACGCGTTCGGTGCCGACTGAGAGTTCAGATATCACCGTTTAGATTGGGGGTCTTGCTGATTAAAATACAAATGTTATTTTCTGACCTTGAATGATAAAATTAAATTATTTAAATCCGGCGAGCGCCGAGCGGCGACATTTTTAGTAAACAACAAGACGTCAATGTCAGGCGTCAGTTGTCAGTTGTTGACATTGACATCGTGTTTGATATTGATATCTGTCATTAAAATGACAGTATGACTGCGTAGAAAGAAACGTAATTTTATTGTCTTAATTTTGTTTAAAACTTTTAAAATTAAACAGTATTATGGTCATTTTTAATAATTATATATAAATTGATATATACAAAAGACTATTAATATTGTTAATTTCTTGTTTTACCATTATTAGTAAAAAAATTTTATAAATTTAACTTTTTTATTGCGTATAATGTTATGTATTATAAAACTTTTTTTCATACATTTACAGCAAACATGTTCACTATTATGGGCTTTTCGTCCAAAATATAAAATGTGTTGAAAATATTGCATGGATTGCAAAAAGTTACATGTAGTTACAAATATTATTATTTGAGTCATAAATTACCTATTTTTCGACCTACAGCATTTTTCCTCAAAGGTCCTTGCAGTCCCCAGTCCTCATGGCGTCACTGCAACCTTTGATGACTCCTTAGCATCAGAACACCGTCTAATCCAATGCTGCTCATGTTATTGGTATCGGCGTCAACAATTTCTTCTGTAGTCAAGTATTCGTAGCGCCCAAGGTTCCAATTCTACAAAAGTGATTACATTTAGATCTTGGCTAAGCCCCCTGGACTGGTCTCGAGTCTCAATCCTCGAGCTCCACTGGTGTATGTGTGTAGTATTATAGTATAAACTGGGTACGACTATAAGCGTATGGTATCGCAAGCTTGAGGTCTTCTCTAGGTGACCTCAGGCTTACTTGCCCTCTGTAAAATCACCGCGTAGCTGATAGAACATCTAGGCATCTCTGACAAGCCTAATGGGTAAAATCATCTGGAGGGTAAGCATATTAAGTAAGCCTCGAGAAGCTTGGTATTTTGGCAGAGCTTTGGCAGAGCGAGACAGTATTTCAGTCTGATCCAATACTTACAGCTTTACAAGGCACAGGTTCGGCCCCATATGAAATACTGTTCGCTTCTCTGAGAAGGGGCACCTAAATACCAATTGCTGCTTCTAGATCGTATCCAGCGAAGGGCCGCTCAGATTGTAGATTGCCATAGGGTTTCCAACAAGCTGGACCCCCTGGAGTTGCGCCGAGATGTAGCTTCGCTCTGCACTTTGTAGACTTTATCACGGGGAGTGCTTAGAGGAATTGCTCGGAATCATTCCACCTGCAACTTTGATGAATGGCAGTCTTCCACAATACGATTTTCGCCTTACTTTCTGCCTCGCACAGTTAAACTCTGGAATGAAATCACCAGCAGTATTTCCGGACCGATACGTCTTACTAATCTTCAAAGAGAGAGCGTATTCCCTCTTAAAAGGCCGGCAACGCACCTGCAACCCTGATGTTGCAAATGTCTATGGGCGGCGGTAGTTTCTTTCCGTCAGGTAGCCCGGTTTGCTCGTTTGCCCCCTTATTTTTATTAAAAACAAAACACTGACCTCTATATAAATACGCTGGACTGACGACAAGCCTAGCCATAGTAAGGAGATTTGATTTGCATCATTTTGGCAATGATGGCAGCGGGAAAGGAACTAATGATAGAGATATAGGAACAATGAGATCAAATATATCGAAAAAATGTATTATGCAGCTCAATTAAAATATTACGATGCGATTGCAGACGGGGTGAAGTAGATAGGGTACTTTTGAAAATAATGTTATATCTGCATTAATTTACCATTATTTATTACTTCACACTGTTACGTCACAGATATCGATATAATTTTTATCGACAGAAAACTTAAAGCACTACTGAATGTTATTGTTTTAATTTATAACTAAGCGGCCATTTGCAATTTACGTCAGATTGAGTTCTTTTCTCAATCAGGCGTGCGGGCGGGGCGCTTCAAATCGTCTGACTAAAGAGCTGTCATTTTAAAGGGTATCGTCAGTCCAGCGTATTTATATTATCGATATCAGTGGGTAAAAAGGAGAGGAAGGGATAGTCTTGATATAACCATAGCTCACTTACTAGTTACCAAGATATTATTAAGTAGGTGGGTGGGTAATTCTATAAACAACTTTGAATACGGTGTTATGAGCTTGAAATATCCGGTAGGGTTGTTGGAGCGACAAAGACGTCTTTCAGGGCTCGAACAGCGAGCACTGTTGATAAGACAGCACTTGAACAAATATTTAAGCTGAATCGGGTAGTAAATAATACATTTATGCTAAGGTAAGAATACTAGCACGTGTGAAAACAGCTTTTGAAGATTTTGTAACTGTCAAAGTTATAATAAAAACTTCATAATATAATAATCTAAGGGCCTGTTTCACCGCTTATTGATGAGTTTCTGTTATTCACAACTTTTTTGGAAGATTCTTCATAAAACATCTGTCAAAAAAAGTTGTGGATAGACTATCTGTAAGCGATGAAACAGGCTTTAATTATCTTTATAATTTTAAATATTGTAAACCGTCTGTCGTTCAAATACTGATCTTGAGAAAGGCTTTTATATGTTTGACTAAATGGCAGTCCACTGTCCAGGAAATAGTTCTCTGTAGAAAATTATGATACGAGGGAAGTGATACATGTTGTGGTTCATCTATACATATAATAAAACTGTAAAATTGGCTTGTCTGTACGATTATAATTTTTACAAACTAATCAATGTGGTGGGTCCAAAGAACAGTAATAGAACACAAGTCGACAAAAAAGTTGTCTGTTTGCACGCGCTTATTTTTATTTTATAGCTATTAAGGCAACACATACTTTTTATCCCGGGAAAATGAATGGTTCCCGTATTCCGTATTATAACGGTTCGCGCAAAAAAATTGCGGGCATAAACTAGTCTGGTAATAATAATATTTTAACGCGTATGTGCTTAATAGGGACTTTTTTATGTCACAGAATATGATTTTGGGTAGGTTTGATCATCGGGATCATCGCAAGCGCACGAATCTTTTTATGTTAATATGTAATAATATAATAAAAGTGTGTGTTTTACGTTCTTACAAAGTTACATCGTACACCTACATCACTACGTAGTTCAATCGATTTTTCATAGATGGCTCTCAATTTCCTTGTATGAAGAAGCCATGAGCAAAATGTAGGCATAGGCATATCCTTAAATAAACATCAATGTCGCTGGCTGTAAAGAAGAGCCATTATTCAACGTTCAAAATATAAGATTTAATGATAATTTCCCAAGGGCACGGGCGGTGAAAGATATACCTACCTTGATAGTTTTTGTTTTGGCTAAATGTTCTTAAAATGCGCGGGGCATTATAAGAATTTCGTCGTAAATCGTATCTCCTTGTCGACTCCATCTATTTTATAAACAAACATGGGAAAATAGATGCAAAACTCCGCGTGACTTCAACTCACTTCGAATTCACCGCGTGAGTTCTAGTTTCAGAGGCGTAGCTTCCTCCGTATTAATTATCTAGGGACCCCGAGCCACGGCAACTCCTATTTCCCAGTATACGTAGAGAAAAATTCATAGAAATTTCCCATTATATTATTTTGCAAATGAAGCTATACATAAATAACATTATATAACCTTCGAGTAATTACTCTTTTTTTTTCAAAAAATGTTGTAAAATTATGTAACTTAGCGATTTCATTATCTAGCTTCTCAATCTAGCTTTACAATAAATCCACATTATTTTAATTTCAAATAATTTCTGGTCCTAAATGAACCCTCCATTTACGCAAAAATCCGGCAGTTTTTAAAGTGTTAGTTACCCGCTTCTTCTTCTCGCAAAGCTTAAAATAAATTTCTAGCAAAAAGCGGGCGATTTGAACAAGAAGCTATTTTTTAGCTATACCAAATACCACCACCGCAGTACATAGCCCTTCCAAGGGCCTAAAACGAATTATACGTGACCCCGCCAAGACTAGCTACGCTTCTGTGTAGCTGTGACGGAGTGCATGTCATTCGCCAGGCCGCTATGACCGATAGCGCGGCCACTGACCCCCTTATCAACAACCTAAATACGTCTATACATAGTCTAGGCATAAGGCAGCAGATTTGTTTTTCCAGGACTATAGTAAGCGAAGCTGTTTGCGTATTATGTAAGGTTCGCACTTTACGGATTTTACTCATCGCGAAATTGTTTGAAAAATGCAATCTCCGTAACAACATTATGAGAAAAGCTTCGTCTGGTGTAGTTTTCTGATTGTCGGAAACTGAATTTCTAATGGAGCTCATTTGTAAGCGCGAATAGTACGGACAGACACAGACAGACAGACATGACGAATCTGTGGTTTCGTTATTTGCCATTTAGCTACATAACTGCAAAAAGCAAGAGATAGTAATCGATTGTTTACCTTAGATGCACTTGGTTTCAAGTTTCAACCAAAGAGGTTTCGTTTACAAAAAAAAGGTTTTCAAGTGACAAGTCACTTGATTAAAATTATATAATTTGTTTTCAATCAATGGAAACTAAGTAACTTTCTGTTATAATCTATCTCAGCAACAATTATGCAAGTGAAGACTTTCAGTTTTATAACTTGAAGCGTAACAATTCCGTTCGCAACACTGGCCTATAGCTATTAAGAATTAAGATTTTATGCCTACCTCTAAATTATAATTGATTTGGCAATAATAATAATAATAATAATAATAATAATAATAATAATAATAATAATCTTTATTTCTCCTCACAGCACAATCAAAGTATTCGTAACATCAGAACTAT
>JAOTAV010039617.1:0-18295 GCA_026546445.1 Cyclargus thomasi
AGGAGTCCCCTCGATTACTCATGGTTCCCATCATCAGCCACCAACATGGTGAATATGGGACCTATTCGGAACAATACTCTATACAACAAAGTAAAAATTTTAAAATCGGTTCACAAACGGCGGAGCTTTGCGCGAACATACATAAAAAAAAAATAATATCCGCAACCGAACATATAACCTCCTCGTTTTTTAAAGTCGGTTAAAAATTGTGTATTGATACTTTGAGTATTGGAGTACTTCGAGTAATCCGAGAACGAGATTATTTCGCCCAGACAAACTAAAAAAAACTGTATCATGTATGACATAGGTTTTTTTTCCTCTACGCAAGTAATGACGACGTCGACATAGACGGTAGAGATACTCGTATATGGCATTTTAACGGTCCAAAATAATTCGACCCGATAAAATGCAACTTTATGATCTAGGCTATAAGTTTCATTTTCTAGAAAACATTTACGATACATTGCGCAATGTCGTCGCCATCATTAAAGGAGTAGAGGAAAATGAAACCTGTTGTCTATGTCATAAAGTTGCATTTTATCAGGCCGTAATATTCTTGTTCTCGGTTGACGGCGTCGGTTGACAAACGGCCTTAGGATACTTTTTATCCCGGGAACATGTACGATTCCTACACGATAAACGAATTTTGACGCACATCGCAGGCGACATTTAGTTATGAAATAAATCCACAAAACATTATTTTAGATATTTCCACAAAAACGCGTGACCCCGCGAATGTGAGGGGGATAAGGCTAAGTATTTTCGCCATTTATTCACAATATCCAACATGGCGCGTGATCTTATTGACAGTAAGCTGGGGTCATCCATTATTCATCGTCACTTGATTTGGTTTTAAGCTGGAGTGTCAGATAAATTGGACTAGCGGCCGACATCGTTAGCTTTTTGCCGGAGTTTTAGCTGTGGTTTTAGTTTAATCTGAAAGTATTAGGGCCTAGGGACAGACTTTGTATGGAAAATCAATTAAAAAAAGTTGATAGCCTAACAGAAACTTTAACAGTAAGCGGTGAAATAGGCCCTTAGTGTTGGTTTCATAAAAATATAACCGTTAACAGGACTTTCTTTTTTTAATAATAAGGGTTAGCAATTCATTCAAAGTAATATACATCTTTCTGCTGTCCTCAAGGTTAAACGCGGTTAGCCCATATCTGGTCAATTTTGACGCCATCATAAAAACAGAAAAAAAGTTCTATCGACGTGTATTATCAACATTTTTGTAGCTTTTATAGTCATGATGAATATTGCCCGTATGAAGTAGCAAGCCCTAGGAAAAATTGCTGTGTTTTTTGCTCATAACCCAAAAAGTGTATTTAGCGACATTTTAGCTCGAGAATGGCAGCTTTCGTCATTCCTTTAGTGGCATTATATTATATGTACTAATGTCTGATATAATATTCTTCCGACCAATCCTATTGTTATTAAGATGATAAAAATGAAAGTTTGTTTAGATATTGACAGTGAATCGCGCAAAATTACGGAACGGATTTTGATAAAATTTTGGTAACGCATAGGATGGGATTCTGCCGACTTCGATTACAGTCGAATTCGATAGAGAATTAGCCAATAAAATCGAACAAATTCGAGGGTAGAAGCTAGTGAACTTTAGTTTACACAGTGATTATCAAAATAACCAGTTTACATAATTTGTACTTAGGTATAAACCTCCTAAATTGTATACATTGCTTGTCACCGCCTTGTAATTAATCACCGTCCATAGCTAAAGTGTCTCTACTTAGGGTAAGGGCTTAACAAAGGGACTAACTATAAATAAAAACAGCGTTACATTATTATTTTTATGCTACACTAGCTGTTGCGTGTGGCTTTACTGCCGTTGAATCCGAAGATCTCGTAAAAAACTGGCCACAAAAGTTAAACAGCTTTAACAGGTGACGTCGTATCAAGTGATAGCGCTATATAGACGTTCTGCAACGCCATCTGGTATCAACAGAAAGAAACTAGTAAAAACATCGTTTGCTATATGAAAGCCCCTTTAAAAATTAAGTTTATTTTGTTTTTAGTATTTGTTGTTATAGCGTCAACAGAAATACATATTCTGTGAAAATTTAAACTTTTGTTCGTTTGTGTTACAGCCTGAAGACAGACGGACGGATAAGCATCGAAACCTTAGTAATGAAGTCCCCATTTTATATTACATCTAGAACTTCCGTAGCCTAGTGGGTAAGACCTTTGATTCGCACTCGAGAGGGTGCAGGTTCGAACCCCGGTGAGGGCGTGTACCAATGAAACATTTTCCTATCTCAAGAACATACGGATACTTATTGCCGTGGGAGAGCCATGCTTCGGCACGAATGGGCCGGCTCGACCGGAATGATACCACGGCCTTACAGCGTGGCGTAAAACGGCGTTGTGCGGTGTTGCGTTCAGTGAGTGTGTTAACCGGTGGCCCAACTTCCCTAATCCACCTTTCTCTATTTCCATTCCCTATTCCCTTATAAAGGCCGGCAAAGCCTCCGCCTGCTCGCTTGCCCCCTAGATATCAAGAAAGAAAGGTGTAGGAGAGAATTACGATTCTCAATTCAGTACGGCTTACGTATAATTTTAAAGTGTTTTTTTTGTCAAACTGTCACGACATCAAAATATCTCTATATAAAATATCTCTATATAAAATATCTCTATGGTTCGTAGACCACGGACGTATAGAGAGATATTTTGATGTCCTAGCATGCGGAATTATCTTTGTACGAGAGGCCGGGAATTCCCGGTAGGCGGGGAACAATTTGGGCCCACTGTTATCTGCGTAAACATTTGCACTTCTATATGAATCGACGATCACGAAACGGACCCCTGAATATTCGACTGTTACTTTTTTGTGCAGCTTTTGTTGGCTTCCTACGTGTCAGATATAAAACTACGTACAAAAATAATAAGTGATAAAACTTTAGGGATCGTATGTCGCCACTGATATTGAGTTCGCTGTGAAAGAAGCAGCGCTGAAGGCGAAAATAAAAAAGTTCCTGGGTCGTTGATGTGTATTATATGTGTATCATATAATAAAAATCTGAAATATGTGTATAGTATAAATGTATTAAATATATTTACGTTGTCTGGTACCCTTAACACAAGTCCTTCAGGTACTGACCACAGGGCCCGACTGACGTGGTGTGAAACGTCCATGGATATTATATTATTATTAAACTCATGTCTCTGGGGCTCTTGCCCATACAAGTCACGGAATGTTTTTTCGCTTCAGTGCTCCTACTTTAACAGTCAGTACGTATATCAGGGACGACTTCTAAAGTTTCCATCACTTACTTTTGTTACATCCTGTATAAAATACTCGTGCCACAATGCTGGTTACCTTTCACAACCGGAACGGTTTCACCGAATTTCACCAGGTTTATTGCTTGAAAACTGTCATAATATTAAAGTATCAGCTAGGCAGGAAAACATCCGTCGGATTCGCTAGTCCAATCTTACTTATATACTTCCATACTAATATTGGTCGAGTTCATTAGCGGTTTTTGACGCGTGCGCTTTGAAATGTTATACTGCGCAGACTACAAATTTTTGTGACGTTGTCATGACTGCGTATGCGTATAAAAGATTTTGTGCGCGCATGCACCCATCCAAAAACGGTACCGAACACGGTCATTATAAATACGAAAGTGTGTCCTTGTCTGCTCTCTGTTACCTCACGCCCAAGCCGCCAAACCGATTTTGCTGAAATTTGGTATACTTTGAGTCCCGGGAAGGAGTTACGTTTTATTCCGAAAAAATCCGCAGTTCCCGTGAGATAAGCGAATTTTAGCGCAAAGGTATTGCGAACATAGACTCTATTATATAAGTCAACAAGTGTCGTTATTATTAACAAGATAATCTAAGATAATCAAAAATATAATTATTGAAATCAACAATCTCTATAAACTAATATGGTTTCCACCGAAGTTCGGCAACTAAAACCCGTTAAAAACTTATAGAATCCAAGTTTCAAGCTAATAGAAAAGTCTTTGGAAAAGTGTGCGTTTTTAAATACTTTCCCGGCGGAAGTAAAAAGGCAAACTTGACTTTCATAGACACGTCCTGCCTTCGCGGAAAAGGGTGTCTTGCAAAAAATGATACTTTTCTTCTGTGGACGGAATTGCAATCACATTTTCAATCTGAAGCTTATTTTATTCCTGGCAGTAATAAGAATAATATTATGACTTATATTTTCAGGAACCGAATTAAACGAGCTACGCTTGAGTAGCCGTAAGATGGCACATAACTTTATACAAAACGTCAAAATTTGTATGGAATTTAATTCGAAGTTACTTTGATCCGACTTGAGATATGACATATGTATACTAAAGACAATTTTATGAAAGAAGTAAAATAATGGTTCTATTATCAACGGAGAACATACTAAAAAATGTAAAATATTTGCTGCAATGATTTTGATATGAAAATCAAACCATTTAACTTTTTAATGTTAGACACTGAAATATACTCACAGAAGTTCACATTTCGTAGCCAGATTGCGCACCCACATAGGTGCGCAATTGGTTATGTTATTTCAAACCTAGTATACATGTAACAGCTTACATGGAGCTGACATAATTAATTTTCTGATTTCCGACCAAATAACATGGGTCCGTCACTTGGCAAGAACAAGAAATTGATTCAAGTAAAATTTTTTCGATATTACATAAATTGTTGAGTTTGATTTATGTCCGAAGTTGACTCATCACTAACCAAACAAGCACAGCTGAAAATAAATTAAAATAATTTATCATGTTTCATAATATTGGCGTATTTTATTAGGTACAACAAAGCAAAATACACATTGGTGAATTCATTAATCTTTCAATATGGCCGGGGAGGTAAGAGGGCTATTTTTGTAGTAACTCGAGCGTTGTGCGTTTTGTAGATTAAGTAAAACGTTGAAAAAGTAAGAGTAAGAAACGTAGGATTCTTATCCTATCGCTACGGCGATTTTAAGATTATGAAAAAGAAATTGCTTTGAAAAATTATTTACTTTGAACATTTATTCGTCTATTTTAGACAGCAAAGCCTAAAGCATTTAGTTGAATGTGACATAAAATATCTGGGAAGTTGGTTATGAAAATATGAGGCTTTGTTATTATTAGAAGCTTACCTTACATTAAAATCTTTGGCATCTGATGCTTTCGACGTCATTTCGGTACTTAAAATAACTTTTTAGTACCGAATTAAATAAATCAGGTTTTTATACGACGACATCCAGAGGCATGTGAAAAGCCTATAGTAGCTTAATCAGACGCGCTCGAGTAAATCCAAAATTCCCATTGGGCTCCCCTACTAATATGCTTTGTTACGAAAATTAAAAATAAAATATGCTCTGAATATTTGTTTGGGGCCGAGTATTTGGGTCTTTTATTAAGTATCTATTATAAGATACCGCCTCGGGCTTATTTTGTTTTTCTTTTGAGTTCGAACCTTGTTGTTTTACGTTCATCCATGTAAATAAAAGTATTGTTGAAGTCATTCAATTATAATGTTTATTTTCAACTCATCCTGTGTTGCTTATTTGTGATTACGGAGTTTAAAGTAAGCTTGTTGCCAAAACAAAGATAAACTTCGTTGTGTACAATCAGGGAAATTGAAGCAGAGCCAGATGACCGACCTACGTCATTCTCGGAATATGTCGCCTGGATTTGACACTACACGACCAATTTACTTATATCCTCAATCTGGCTCTGTTTCAGCTTCCTTTTGTTTTTAAAAATGTATTGCGTGTCATATGTATTCTACCATGATTGTACATATTACGGACACGGCGAGGTCTGAAAAAAACCTTTTTTTTTGTTTATAAAAGCATAGCGCAACGGGGCAGTGCAAGGTTCTCTGCCTTGTTGCGCTGCGGTACACACGTATGTCAATCATATAATTTATGTGCAATCATTGACGATAGTGGCCTAAAATTGCCTGCGTTATGCCATCACTGGTCAACGATTTTTATGAAATTAGGCGACAAGCAAGCAGACGAGCCAAATTATGGACACTTGTAACCTCAGCAGCGTTACTGTTAGGCAGCAGTTAAGGATGGTATAGGCAACGGAAATAGGGAAGAAATAGGTTTCTTGGCCCTCAGGTACACTTATCTAGTGGACAAAACACAGGGCAATGGTGTTGCACGCCAGTTTTTTGTGAGGCTGTAGTATTTCTCCGGTCTGGTCAGCCCATTCGTGTCGAAACCTAGCTCAGCCACGGCAAAACGTAGAGAGAACACAGTACTTTGTCTATTCTTAAACACAAAGATCGTGCGGTTGGTGTTGATAGTGAAATACAAATTGAATATGTATCACTGTTTAGATTCGGTTTGAGCTCATTTCATTTTGCTTGTTTATTCCGACGTGTTTATGTATCGTCCCGAACTCACAACTGCACTAAATATTCTCCATTGAATGCGATACCAACTAACATAAATAAACTTCAAATAATAGCGACCTAACATTTGCGGTTTTAGTGAAGAGAGCTAGAAGACGTTTTACAGTAGCCGATTGTTTAAAACTCAATGTCATGGGGGTAGCCATGCTTCGGCACAAATGGGTCGGTTCGACCATAGAAATACCGCGGCCTAACAGAAAACTGACGTGAGCGCTGTGCTGTGTCTCGCCGAGCGAATTTACCGGAGGCTAAGTTATGTAACTTACACAGTACACCTATTTCCTGTCTCTATTCCCATATCCGGTTTCCTCTAGTATATTTTCAGTTCCTTCACCGGCAACACACTTGAGGCACTTCTGATGTTAAAAATGTCAGTCAGCAAAAGCTGCCGTCAGCTCGCTACTTACATAAAAAACCCTGTTTGCTAATTAATATTAAGTAGATGTCGCCCTGTGGTCGAAATTCGATCATACAATAAAATCCTTCGTAATCTATATCTATAAAAATTCATGTGATCTTTTCTCAAATTAATCACAGACTTAAATTTGATATAAAGGTCTCGTTACCAGGGCCATTAAATTTTATTTAAGAATGTCACAGACTTCAACCGAAAATAAAAGATTATTTCGTGTATTATTAGCATGTCATGTCAATATATTGTAGTGTGCGTATTAATGTCGTGTGCTCAGCGTTTTATTCATTAAAAAATATGCAAGATTAAATCATATTGGTATTCCACGCTCCTCCATATTATCAGCTGTAAGTGGGAGAAATTTCATGCTTTTTTACGCGACGGACATCTACGCGTCCCTCGTAAAGAAGGGATACAAAGATTTACGCTATATTAAACTAGATGCCTACAAGTCGCAATTTTATCGTGCGGGAACCGAACATTCTTCCTGAACTCAAGGTTACATACACCCCGAATTTCAGAAAGTCAGACAGAGGTTTATTTTACACTTTTGAATTTTAAATAATTGTATGATGAGTATAGAAATACCAAAATATATTATAATAATGAATAATTGAAGATTTCGGTTGATAAATGTATGAGAACCGTAGAAATAAATATAGAAAAGCAAAATTAAATTCGGCAACACATTTTAGATTTAATGAAAAGTTTTACATTATTTGCATTTCAAATATAACCTAAAACGTAGAGTGTTTGAGTGAATGTTTTAATATTTTCATGTAACATTTGTAACTTTAATAGTAGTGGGTAGAACATAAAAATTAAATAAATTTTAGAAATAGGTTTACTACTTGAATATAATATAATGGCTTGATTAGGGTATTTTATTGGCAATAAATTTTTGATATGGCAACACTAAAATATTATATTAATAGAAATTCTGCGTGTTTATAGCCACAGTTGTATCTTATCGATTTTTTTATTTATAGTCTGCCATGAAAATGTGGAATGTACGGGGTAAAAAAAAACCAAGTCGTGGAATGTAACTAAATCAGATACGGACGAAATATTTAATTGCACAAGCGTGCGCGCAATACACAGGTGCACTCTCTCGTCCACTGGCTCTAATGTCTGGTTTACACGTATTATGTAGATTATGTTGTTAATTGCATGTAAACACAATATTTAGTAGCTAGTAGCAAATTAAAATATATTTACTACTTAACTAGATAATTAGAATTTTCTCTATTTTTTCTATTAAGTTGTTAAGTCGGGCTTGTCACGTAACAGGTTTGGACAGGTACATTTCAGCACAATTTAGTTATATTCATAAGTGTAGTGGCAATTACTTATATATACATTAATGGTAGTGGCGTGTTCGGGTAAAGTTTTTTTTGATGCTCCTTTTAGTAGGTATTTTAAAAATTTATTCTTGCAAAAAACCAATCGCCAATTTGATGACAGAATTAACGACTTCTGTACGTTGTTGATCGTCCATCTTGAGTCAACTATAGAGCTTAACTACTTAAATACGTTACGTATGAACATACACTTAAAATTAAGTCACTTCAAATTTAGTTATCTACTTATCTATTTAATAAACCAGACATAATGGAACGGTAAACCGTTACGATAAGTGAACAAGCAGATGCAGTTTCTGGTCACGACACTTGTCCTATCGTCATCTTCAGGCCCTCAACATTTTATTGTTTCGCCACAGATCGCGTAAACACCGTTCACCTGTTAAGTACGGAAACAAGCCGTACAAACTCCAGTCCTGAAACTCGTGATTTGACTTGGCCAGCAAGTGTTTCAGTACTCGAGCCCCCTCAAACAGGTTTACCCCACGAGGCGACGTGGCTTTTAGAGCTACTTTCCTGGGATAAAAAGTATCCTATGTGTTGCCTAGACTTATTAGCTATTACATAAAAAAAGTATTTATTAGAATCCGTTCACTAGTTTCGGAGATTAGCACGTACAAACAGATAAATAGACAACTTTTTGGTGGTTTGTGTTCTATTACTGTTCCATAGCCCCCCCACATTGAGTAGTTTGTAAAAATATTAATTGTACAGACACGCCAATTTTACTGTTTTATTATATTTAATAATATAGATAATGACAGTCAAATCTCAAGATATTCGAATTTCGAACAGTGCCCGCTGCACTGTTAAATGTAAATGATAGTTTATAATACCAACAATGTATAGACGAGGATCCGACCTAAAAAACCTTACACAATATACCCGATAAACAATGGTATCAATCTGAGTTTCCGGTACATCGGGCATATACAGTGTATGGGGTTCTCACGACAAGACAAAGGTAGCTTAATAGTTTACCTTCAGTTTATCTGGCGTGAAATGTTTTGAAAACGGCTAAGTATGCTCACCACCATAATGAAGGCACCTATATTATACCGGGAGGCCGATCTTTTAGGTCTGTCTGATCGTAGGCCAAACTATGGGTGTCTATGGTCTATAGCCAGAGTATAGAAAAACCTTAATAAACAATCTCAAAAAAATCGGCCAAGTGCGTGTTGGACTCACGTACAAAGGGCTCCGTAATCCACGGACCCATCGTTCCAATACCAGAAAAATGACGTCTTCACTTCAAGTGGATAATTAATCTATTTTACCTAAATTACGGTTAAATTCTTGACAATTTAATAGCGGAAGGCAATTTTCAGTAGGGTTACATTTCAGAATCATTAGCCTGTCTATTATAACTGGTATTTTGATACCGGTATTCCATTTACAACAAATAGCTTTTGGATTCTGATATTTTATATTGATGATAACAAAAGAATTTTCGCAAATTTTGTTATGGCCTGAAATTAGACGTGCAAGTTGTTGTTGAATCACCACAGAGTGGGTACCAGATGACGGACGACACCACCATGGGAGGCCTAGAAAAAGATGACAAGACGAACTGGATGCCCACAAGCCAGGCTGGCCTGCGGTGGCCTTAGATCGAGACAGCTGGAAGACCTTGGGGGCGGCCTTCTCTTAGCAGTGGGACAGTAGGCTCTTAAAAATGAATTGTTATTACTAAAATATGCGCTAATGTGTTAATTAATTTTCTACGTTTTGAATACCCCAAGGGAATGAAATAGGTGATGAAAGTTTGTATGAATGACGCAGACCACGATAATAT
Source organism: Cyclargus thomasi (assembly GCA_026546445.1). Lineage (NCBI taxonomy): Eukaryota > Metazoa > Arthropoda > Insecta > Lepidoptera > Lycaenidae > Cyclargus > Cyclargus thomasi. The sequence goes on from JAOTAV010039617.1 coordinate 9,953, forward strand.
GATAAGCTTAACCGATAATATATATTTATTTTATAAATATATATTTCTTACGAATAAACCGACACAATTTTCTAAAAAAGTTTTTTTTTATATATACATGTAATTTATTTATTTATTTAATTTTACATCCCAATTAACTATCCTAAAACGTTTATTCTCAAGTATAATGAAAGGCTTTTGTTGAAAATAAATTACACTTAAACACCAACCAATTAATTAAATAAACTTGAAAATTAACCCTTTTCCAACATAATAACTGTTATAGAGGCTTACAAGTTGCCGTGGAAAAACCCTACATAATATCAACGTAATTTTCGTTTGACTCAAACGAATTTGGTGTTTTATATTTAAACTAATTAGAGGGAAAGTCGGTATTATCTTAAGATTTGCTGTAATTAAGGCGTTATCAAAGCGAGTGTGTGCTTTGTACCTGCTAATTAATAGGGAACTAAAGTCATACAATTTTTCACAGTTACTTAGGTGCTTTTACATATTCAACTACATATGGAAGGTGCTGCAAAAAATCGTTAATGTCGGTTAGAAATGTCATATGAATAAAAAGAGATAGAATTAATAAATTAGGGAAGATGCGTTTTGAAGAAAATTAATTGAATGCAGTATCCTATGCCTTTTTCCGGGACTTATACAAAATTTCAGCAAAATTAGTTTAGCTGCATAAATGCAAAAGTGTGTCTGTCTGTTCTCTTTACGCTCAAACCGCTTAATCGATTTTGCTAAAATTTTGCATGGAGATACTTTGATTTACGGTGAAGGACACACGATACTTTATTACCAGAAACATACGGTTTTCGCGCAATAAAAGAATTTTGGTGAAACGTAGCTGCCGGCATCATCTGGTACTTTATAAACGGTGAGCTTAAGAGATCTTTTCTTCCGAGGGGTGCGGTAGGGGATGGACGAATCTGTTTATCTTAAGTAGACTTTAGAACTTGCCCGAATGAGGTTTTGAGGTTTCGACTTGATACTGAGTTCGCAGTGGGTTTATAGAAGATTATAGGATTAAGCTATTGTCGATACTTCTGTATACCGATAAACGTCAGCTAAACTTTGGAAATATGGAGAGTGTTACAAAATTTGGCATAAAGGTCTCGTTATCAGGCCAGTTAATAATATTTTAAAAAAATCACAGACACATACAACCTATACAACCATAAACAAAATTATTTCGTGTATGATTATCGTATCATGTCAAAATAGTGTACGTTAGTGTGCGTAGTGTGCGTAGCGTTTTATTTATGAAAAATATGCGACATTCAAGCATATTTTAAAATAATATTGGTTTTCCACGCTCTTCCTTTATATCAACTATAACTGGGAAAAGTTGTATGCTTTTACATCTTCATAAAAAGGGGTACAATGTTTTGCGCTGGCTTATTGATATAAAGATTTATAATTATTGTATGAGTTGGAAATATTTTTTTATTCTCTGATGACATATGGTTCGTAAGATTGACGTGCGTTTGTGTTATTAGTTATCAAACTGATGAAATTTGATAATACTTTATGAAATACCCACCACCAAAAAATTTACAACATCAACTGTAAACTTGCCTGTTTTACATAAACGAAGTACATAGCTACATTTAAAACCATGTTATATTATGTAACACAGCCTTATTTTTACATTAAATAAGGTCAGTCGTTAAAACTACTTTTATTTTATGTAACTTGGATATGCTGTAAATGGATTTTCAGAGTTCGAGAAATAACAGTTATGGTAATTGGTTAGTAAATATAACTTGTATACTTACACTGTAACTGTAATAAAGTCATTACGGCAAGTTAAACCAAAGGCTAACAGACGATTAACCATTGATTTGTTCGGTGGTCGGAATCTGGTTTAACATACTTTTTTGTTCAGATGCAGAATAAATAATAATATGACTAGTTAAGACACTGCCTTTTCAAGAATAAGGAGAGGAAAATGGCAAATTAAATTATTTTCGCCCCTTAATTTTATCTGTGCCAAATTTTGTATTTCTTTATTGTAAATAATGCCAGTTGTACGCGCGCGAAGTGTACTGGTAAAGAGGAAAGACTTGAGGAATCAGTGTTCTGAAAGTTAAGCAGCTTTAGCTTTACACTTCCTAACAAGCAATAGCGCGATGTAACCGTACTGCAGCGCTACCTAGTACCAAGAAAAAGAAACTTGAAAAACGTTTGTTGTATCAGAGCCACTGTTAAATATTTTATTTATTTTGTTTTTACAATTTCAATTCTATAGCTATTACCGTTTTTGAGATACAGCCTGGAGACAGACAGACGGACAGACAGACATCTAAATCATAGTAATAGTGTACCGTTGTTACCATTTGGGTACGGAAACCCTTTTTGGGTTTCCGTACCCAAATGGTAACAACTACTACAGATTCAGAAGAAAATTCCGATTTCGCTAAAATCTATTGTTTTATTATGAGTCCCAGTAATGGATATATAACAATACATAACAAATGATATACCAGAAAAATTTATGGTTTACGCGAGATTAACGAATGATTAACTACATGACGAATAGACGTCACAAAATCCGATATGTAACAAAATTCTGAAATTTAATCGTCGTTTAAGATTTCGTATACACCGGCCCCCGTAGTTTGATTTCAACTCCATTTGGCTGTATGCCTACGAACATCTCATTAAAAGTTATGAAGCCGCAGCCCGCTTATGAATGGTTAAGCCGTGTCGCGAACTGTTAATGCAGGTAAAAATATTATTGTCCTCACAAACTGCTTGTATTTATAATCTCCTATGTTGCGGAATGGAACGGAGAGATACCACCGCCTCACAGAAAGCTGGCATGAAACCTCGTTGCGCCGTATTCCGCTCATTGTATGAGTTTACCGGAAGTTTAACTTCTTTAGAGAGGTGTCCCTATCCCTAAAAGGGGTTCTCTATTCCCGTAGCTTATTAATTCATCAAAGAGGTCGGCAACGCACTTGCAACGCTTCTGCTGTTGCAAGTATACCATTTACACGTCGCTTTACAGTAGGTGATATCGTGTCTTTTCAAAGGTCTGTAAATAATAGTAAAAGTAGTAGAAAAGGAAAAACTCCTTTTAGGGTTCTGTTCCCGAAGGGTTAAAAACGGGACCCTATTACTAAGACTTCGATGTCTGTCTGTCAGTCCGTCTGTCTCATGAACGGTAATAGCTAGAGGCTTGAAATTTTTACAGAATATGTAATTCTGTTGCCGTTATAACAAAATTTTACTAAAACCAAAATTAATTCAATAAATAAGAGAGTCTGTCATACAACATGATTTTTTTGCAATTTTTGCTGGACACCATTAATCACAAAATGTAGGCACTTGAAATTGTCATTAAATACTTACTTCTATTTAAACTTTACTAATCAGTAATACAATTTAAACAAAATCAATAATTAAGGTGGGCTCTCATACAAAAAACATATTTTTTTCCTAAGTTTGCTCTAATATGGTACGGAACCCTTCGTGCATGAGTCCAAATCGCACTTGGGCGAGTTTTTTTTACTACAACTAATCCGGAATCTATATTACCCTTCCTTTGGTTAAATTTAATTTAAATCAGATTAAAATGAACTTAAAAACTGTGCCTTATAAGCGGCTTAGCTACAAAACCAAAAATGAACAAGTGAGTTAAAAAATAGGGTCTCCTCCACACAGACCCGACATCATTTGCCGATAATATCGAAAGCGTTATTAAAATCTGTCTTCGATATGATCATTCTTTCGTCATTCCGGACTAAAACCTATTGACTGACGCCAGATTGTACCAGCGTGTACCTCCGACTAAGACTGAAAATTTATGAAATGATTCATTTATTTCGGCATCCATCAATCCAGATATTTCCAAAATCTTTGCAATCAAATTGTGCTTGAAACACTTTTACTTGCTTTCACAATGGAAGATTACTATCGTATGCACGGAAGGGCTTCAAGGGCAAATCCCTGAAATCCGTAGCACGAACTCAACAAACTTTTAAACGAAGTTACCGGATAAAGGGTTCTATATATTTCAGTCGGACAGATTTTTATTGGATTCCAGCGGGCTAACTTTATTAGCTCATTCCAGATTTTCACAGGATTTGGGATGACATCATTAACTTCGCTCAAACAAATTGGTACTCAGTTTGTTTTGATCCTAATTGAAAGTTTAATATTATTATCGTCGAGGTGGGTTTGTTTAGGATAAAACTTTTATAGCTTTATCCTTCATAAAAAATAATTTAATACAAATGCGACGTAGTAAATTTTTTTCTTGTCGCTCGCATCTCCGTGGCGTTTCAGACTCAAAGTTCGTTAATTGCGGACGAACCGTGCATTTTCTCCGATATGATACTCTGTGTGTTATATAGCAGCCAAATTCCGTAAAAAAGTGGCTTCGGTTCAATGGCTTTTCGTGAAGGAGAAACGAACAAAAATACAAACTTCAGCGTCTATAATATTATCAAAATAAGCAAAAGAAGTTAAAAATTAAAAGTGTTGCCAGTGACGTCGAAAGTGTTGCCAGCGATGTTAAAAGTGTTGGCAGTGACGTCGAAAGTTTTAACAGCGACGTTGTAAGTGTTGGCAGTGACGTCGAAAGTGTTGCCAGTGACGTCGAAGGCAGTGAATACAATTTGACGAAACGCTATCATTATTTTATAGGTAATATTAATGCTTGAACAAAATATACATAAACTTTCTTCTTGTTACATACTCCTAATGTGCATCTATGTACCGGAAAATAGTAGAAGTTAGAGTTTAATAAAAAAATATATTTATTCCTAGAGGTCTTCCAAGAGAAAGAGGTCTGACAGATGGACAGACGGATTACAAATTGATAGTGAAGGTTCGCTCATATTTTTACAAAAGTATACCCGAAAATGTCATATTATATGGATCAGGGTTCTGAATTGATAACTTTGAGGAAAATTGAGAGGATCTTGTTGCTTTAATTAAAAAATTAAACTTCTATCTCCATAATATTATTTTTTTAGTCAGTGGAAACGTGCTGAAAACCTACACGAATCATAGTTAAAGATTTTGCCTAATTCGGCTACCCAATTTCAAAACTAACCCTAATTTTTTCCAAAGACGTATTTTTGCATTTTTAGACTAACCAGATACGTGCCTACACTAGTTAAAAAGACACCCATATCAATTATCAAAAAAAAATATATTTTATCGAAGAGTAATTTGTAAGAAGGATAGGGGACAAACCGGTTTTTTGGCTTTCCTCGATATTTTTGTAAATCCGACTTACAAGGTTTTGATTCTACAACAGCTGAATTATGCTTCATACGATTACGCAACCCTTCGTACACGATTAGACTTGCACTTTATAATTTATTACATGCTCATTCGACACGTGTATTGTTATTTAAATAATCCTAAGTGTCAACAATCTAATTGTTTCACTTGCAAGTCCTAATTCCTTTTCAATTGGAAACAATATTCCAGCGCGGTATCAAACTCTCGACCTACTCAACGTTCTATATTGTATTCGCCGTAACTTTTTTTTATAAAATAGAAGGGAAAACGAGTAAACGGGTTACCTGATGGAAAGCTACTGCCGCCGCCCATAGACACTAGCAACATCAGAAGGGTAGCTGGTGCGTAGCCGGCACTTTGAGAGGGTCTGGAAATACTGCTGGTGATAGTTTTACTGTGCGAGGCAGAAAGTTTCGCGAAAAACTCACGGCAGAAGATGGCCACTCATCAAGACGATGTGGGTGGTAAATTTTTCGCGCAGCACGATGGCGAAAAGTTGCAGATATAACTTGGCACTCAGCTTCATATAAAATATTAAAAATTGTATTAAATTCCGTGCATTACATGAACCGTCCATAGAGCTTAATTTATTTGTTCAGTTTTATAAGACACGTAACCAAACTTTATTTAGTTTAGTGGAAGTTAACGTAGGCTGAATAGAAAAAAGGCAAATAAAAATCAAAGGTGCCGATCTCTCGCCCTCAGACAGCGAAGGGTGGATGAGGTAGATCCCTTATGTTTGTGTTTGAATTCATCATATTTTATAGGCATAATACTATTTGCAATATCTACTTAGACAGTCTTGTACACTTTATGAAACCACTGAACGGATTTCAAACATGCGGACCCGGCAAAATTGCCTTGGTTTGTGAATATAATACATTCTGAAGTTCTTAAAACGCACAAAAATATCAAAATCGGTCTAGTCGTTTGACAGGAGTTAAGTGACAAACACACGTATAGATAAATTATAATGATGAGATGGATAGGGGGATTATAGAAGTTGGGCCATCGGTAAACTCACTCACTAAACGAAACACAGCACAACGCCGTTTTACGCCAGTTTTCTGAGGCCGTGGTATCACTCCGTTCGTGCCGAAGCATGGCTCTCACACGGCAATGAGCATCCATATAATGTACTTGAGATCGGAAAATTTCTCATCGGTACCCGCCTCCACCCGGGTTTGAACCTGCACCTCTCGAGTGCAAAGCAAAAGTCTTACCCACTAGGCTAAGGCTCAATTAATATTATTAATCCAAACTTTTGTTGGCAGGCTTTGTTTATGAAATTAAGTATTTCATCACGAAATTGTTTTAAATGAACAGACAATAAAGGTTTCCTCTAGGTTAAATATTTCTTGAATTCAACTCTTAATTTTCTTAGACTCATCAGCACCAATAGAATTAGACCTCGAATACAAGAAAATGGCTTACATTTTACGGGACCCTATTAGTAAGACTTCGATGTCTGTACGTCTGTTCTTCTCAAAGCTGTATCTCAAGAATCATAATAGCCAGAGAGTTGATTTTTTCATGGAATTAATAAATTCCGTTCAGTAGTAGTAGTTCAGATGAGCGCGTACAAACAGACAAACAGATAAACAGACAACTTTTTTTGTCGATTTGTGTTCTATTACTAATTTAAATTAAGCCTGGGGGGCTTCTTGATTAGTTTGTAAAAATATCTATTAATTGTACAGACACGCCAATTTTACTGTATTATTATATGTATGTTATCTGCTTCTTCTACTTATGTCTTCATATATGTAAGTTTAAGGGTGTCTCTCATACAACTTTTTTTTTCAGTTTCTTCTTTTTAATACTAGATGAAGCTGCAGATGTTGGTGATTTGTGCTAGACTGAATAACTTTGATAAACGTCTTTTCCCAATTTTTTGCTCTTTACAGTTACGGAACTCCGGCCAAGTTCAACTTGCGCTTGGCCGTTTTTTTTTTTTAATATTTCTGGGGAAATTCATAACACATACTGGGTAAACGAGCATATTTGTCAGGATATTAAATAAGGCAGGTAATAATAGCATACCTTGGCAATTTGTAGACGTCCAACTCTTGGAGGTCTGACGAAATATCTTATTTACTTTTGCGAATGTAAAGGCGTGCTCACAATGTGCTTAGCAATTCATTTAACATGAATATAGCCGTTTCTAACTTAAAATAAGGTAGAAACGTCCGTTACCTCGACGAACTTTTTTCGATGATATTTTACATATGGGTTTCCTGCGGGTCTCAAGAAAGAATATAGATTATTTTTTCTGTCAGAAAAATATAAGATTAATAAAAAAATTACATATGTAAATGTCTAGCAATAAGTTGTGGAAATTTCATATCAATCCAAGGATCAAAATAACGTAATGTAGCATTATTATTTTACTCTATGCATATAGGCTCTAAAAACGCTTAAATATAAGAAATTCTACCTACCTATCTTCTACCCTCCCCAAATTATTGTTAAATAATTAAACAAGTAGGTAAAGACTTTTAACTTGTATCATTGTATTCTCTATACCAATTAAAATACTGAGTTTATTTCCGAAGAATACAAGTGGGAAGTTATTTATGAACTCCCTTTATGAATGGATAAACAAAGAAAAATATAGCAATTAACAAGTGTCTTTAATTGTCTGACTGCTTCTGAACTAAATTAGTGTAACCTGTTTGTTTTATTGCTATTCATTTTATAGCGTTTGAAATTATTTAACAGCCAAAAGATTGTTTTACAAGATTGTTACAAGAAGGCTAAACCGTAGTTTTACAGTTTATGGAGTGGTTAAAATTGTTTGAATTTTATCAAGACTCGTATCATCGAAAATCCATAAGACGGTGAGTAGTTAACCTTTAAATAATAGGGAATATGTAAGCTTTTTTCTTTCTTCAAATAAATTTATCGTTTTTGAAAAATGTTCTAGTCCAATTACTTTTTTACTAGAAAACAATAAAGTTACATGCCTTTAAAGTAGTCAGTTAGAAAGAGAGATCCGATATTGATTATGACGTCAAAGTCTATAAGCTGTATACAAAGTTTATACTAAATTACGTTTTGAGAGAAAGAGATGGATAGAAAACTTAAATC